>CBVK0103042355.1:0-26961 GCA_900067695.1 Picea abies | reverse complement strand
ACTTTGACCTTTTGGGGCTTCTAGATGACATATGAGGGTCCTCCAACTTCGTAAGGCCATAACTCTCAAACCATGAGGAGTTATGTGGTATTCCATATACCATTGGAAATGGAATGAAAAACACTATCCATATAGGATAGTTTCACTAAAAAATTCACTGGAGTTAATCTCATTATTCCACAAATAATCATGGGTTCTCTAAACATACTTCTAGGATAACTCAATCCGCAAAGCGTCTTCCTGTGAGGGTTTTCACCATAAGGGGACCACTTTGGAGTTCATCCATTTATACTTATTATCAACCATGAAAAAACAATAACAATTCATCTTTAAATCAAAAAATATTGGGTCCATTACCCAACCTTTGTGCTACGGGGATTTCTTCAAGGGTTGACATCAATGACAACCAACCTTAATCAACAATCTCCGCCTTTGGAATTGATGGAAACACTCTGATGCAATACTGAAATCATATCACTCATTCTCCCCCTGGAACCATGCCTCTATCCTCTACATATGATAAATCTCTCCCCCTTTGTCATCAATGGAAAATGTATCTTTCCATCTGGGGTTGCTCCCCCTAATTGAACTATCCTCTTATGGTGCTTCCTCGTGTAAATATAAGACATATAAGATAAGCATTCAAAAAGAATTTATTTTGGAGTATAAATATCTCAAAGTCTCTGGTGAATATATTCAAAGGATTCTCATGGAAGTGGTTTTTTGAAGATGTCTACCACTTGTTCTTTTGTTCCCACATACTCAACTCTAATGTTCTTTTCTGCAACCTACTCCTGTAGAAAGTGATACTTTATTGGAATGTGCTTCGTCTTGGAGTGCATCATTGGGTTCTTCAAGATACTGATAGCGCTTGTATTATCACAATAAATTGGAATGGGCTCATCATACTCAACCTATATATCTATTAGATTTTGTTTCACCCAAAGAACTTGTGTACAACATGATGATGTTGCAATATACTCTAACTTGGCTCTAGATAAAGATACTGATGATTGTTTCTTTCTTAGACATGATACTAAACACTCGCCCAAGTAGAATGCTGCTTCACTGGTGCTTTGTCAGTCATCAATACAACCTGCCCAATCTGCCTCTATGTAGGTAATAAGTGATAGATCATTTCCTTTTGGATACCATAATCCAAACTCTTTTGCTCCTTTAAGATATTTGAAAATCCTCTTCACTGCTAACACATGCGACTCCTTTGGTACTGCTTGAAATCATGCCACCTGTCTAACCGCCTGCATTACATATGGTCTAGATTATATCACATATAGTAGGCTTCCAATCATTGACCTGTATTTCCTCTGATCTGTAGACTTTGAATCATCATCTTTTTTCAACTTGCAACTAGTTTGCATGGGATATATAATTCGTTTGCAATCTTCCATTCCAAACCTCTTTAGCATTTCTCTGATATACTTGGTTTGATAAATAAATGTTCCTTGTTTGCTTTGACATAACTAAAGTCCCAAAAAGGAGGATTGTTCTCCAAGTAACGACATTTCAAATTCATTTTGCATATCTTTTGCAAATTCCTGGCTTAACCTATCATCATCACTACCAAAAGTAATATCATCAACATAAACTTCAATTAATAAAATATTACCTTCACTTACCTTGATGTAGAGGTTGTTGTCTGCATTTCCTTTTCTGAACCCTGCATGCTGCAGATACTTATCTAGTCTAGAGTACCATGCTCTAGGAGCCTGTTTTAGACCATACAAGGCCTTCTTTAATTTACACACGTAATCTATGTTCTCTGACAACTGAAATCCTTCTGGTTGTTCAATGTAGACTTCTTCTTCAAGTTCCCCATTCAGAAAAGTTGATTTTATGTCCATTTGATATATTTTAACATTTTTTGAGCATGCATAGGCTAAAAGAAACCGGATTGCTTCCATTCTAGCAACTGGGGAAAATGTCTCTTCAAAGTTGATTCCTTCAATCTGTGCATATCCTTTACATGCCAATCTAGATTTGTTCCTTGTAAATATTCCATCTTCATTTAATTTAATCCTGAAAACCCATTTTGTGTCGATCACATTCTTATTGTTTGGTCTTGGAAGCAGTTTTCAAGTGTCATTTTTCTCTATTTGATACAATTCTTCATTCATGGCCTTATTCCAAAATTCATCCTTGTTGGCTTCTTCAAAACAGTTTGGTTCAATTGTAGATAAGATATATAGGTGTGTTTGTTCTAGTGAATGGATTTTTCTTCTAGTTTCAACTCCTGCATCTTTGTTTCCAATAATCTGATCTAAAGGATGATTCTTCTGTACTAGTTTTCTAGGTGTCTTTAGAGATACTTGCTGAATTTGCTCTTTTGTTTCTATCAAATTCTCTTCATCTTCCTCTTCTACTTCATATTCTTCTTCTTCTTGTTCGAAAAGTTGTTCCATTTATTTGTTTTCTTCTTCCTTCGATTTAGGTCTTCATGTTTCATCAATTGTTATGTTGATGCTTTCCACAACTTTGTTCAATATTAGATTGTAACACTTGTATTCTTTCCTTGTAATTGAGTAACCAACAAGTACTCCTTTGTCAACACAAGAGTTAAACTTTCCCATTCTTCCATATTTTCTTTTGATGTAGCATTTTCTTCCAGAAGCTCTAAAGTACTTCACATTTGTTGGTCTTCCTTTCCATAGCTCGTAGGGAGTTTTATCAGCGTTGTTTTTTAGCATTACTCTGTTTTGAATGTGAACTTTTGTATGCATTGATTGTGTCCAAAATATATCTGTCAATTTGGAATCCATTAGCATTGTTCGATCCATTTTTTGTAATGCCATGTTCTTTATTTCAAAAACTCCATTCTGTTGAGGTGTCCTAGTAACAGAGAATTGCATTTGTATTCCATAAGTGCTGTAGTAGTCCATAAATTACTTTGAAGTGAACTCTCCTCCATTATCAGATCTCAAGCATTTGATTCTTGAATCCATCTCATTTTCAACCATTTCCTTGTAGATCTTGAAGTTTTCAAAAGCTTCTGACTTATTCTTGAGAAAGCAAACTACATTCATTCTTGTATAATCATCAACTAATAACATAACGTATCTCTCACCTTTCAATCCCTTTTGTTGTAGTTGTTCCAACTAGATCAGTATGCACAATTTCCAGTGGTCCTTTTGTTGAATATTCCTTTGATTTGAACCTGGTCTTTGTTTTCTTTCCTTGTTGACAATGCTTGCATAAAGTGTTGGTTGGTTTTGTGATCTGGGGAATTTCTCTGACTTCTTCTCTTTTTCTGACTTTGAAAAGGTTATCAAAATGCATGTGACCCATTCTTCTGTGCCATAGCCAACTTTCATATTCGTTTCCTAGAAAACACTTTTCATTTCCAATTTCACTTAACACATATATGTTGTTTGAAGTTCTTGCAGCTCTACCGACCAATTTCCCTGAACCTTCTCTTCTTATATCACACTTTTGTGAATCGAATGTAACTTTATTACCTTGGTCACACATTTGAATCACACTTAGAAGATTATGTTTCATATCTTCTACCAGTAGAACATTTTGTTCCTTTTTATTCTTGTTCCCAATTTGGACTGTGCCTTCTCCAATGATTTTGGATGAATTATCATTTCCGAAGGAGACTGATCCATTTCCTTCCTTTTGCAATGTAAGAAATTTGTCTCTATCACCTGTCATGTTTTTTGAACACCCAATGTCAACATACCAACCATGTTTCTTCTTCTTAGCTTGTAGAGTGAGTGTGAATTCTTCATTGATATATTGATCTTGCTTTATTATCCATGTCATTTTCTGAGGTTCTTGTCTATGATTGTTGTTATTATGTTGAGTTTCTTTAGGAGGGACTGTCATTCTAAAATTTTTGGCCATGTGTCCAAAATTTTTACATTTGTAACATTCCACTTTAGTTCTCAAAGATTCAAACCTATTGTAACTTATTCTTTGTGTTTCACTAGGTCTTCTTGAGTAACCCCTTTGTGTATGACTCTCAAAGTTGTTATTGTTCCTGTTGTTAGCTCTGCAATTCACAACTATATGTCCAAAATTATTACATGCATAACATAAGCCAAAAAATATAGTTTGATACCTGGGAGTTGAAGATTTTTTGAAAGAAGGTGCTCTTATGAATCCTTCTTCTTCTTGAGGCCTATCTGTTTGTTGTTGATTCTGAAATATGAATCTTCTCAATGGAGGAGTGTCCCTGTAATCTTCCTTATACATCTTCCTATCCCCTTTTATTGTTTCTACATAGATTTTTGGATTTGTTTCTTGCTTTGTTGTTTTGGAGCTTGATCCCTTTTCTGTCTGATTGTATCCAAGTCTAGATTTTTCAAGATGAGATTTTTTACTGTTGATAATGTCATCCATAACTTTTGAGCTATTTTGCATATTTTTATTTTGAATATCCTTTCTTAGTGTGACAATATCTACTTCCAAGTTTCCAATGATCTTATCCTTTTCTTCTAGTTGTTATTTGAGTGCTTCCTCAATTCTTTTATCTTCTTCTATTTGAACCTTCAATCTTGTGATCACTTGTTCTAGTTCTTGAGTGCCATTTTTCTTGTCTAGTTCTGCTTGTAGTTTATTTTTTTTCTTCTTTTCTCTTCTGATAACTTCTATGGCACACATTAATTGTTCTCGATAGTCAACTTCTGCCTCTTCAATTTCATCTTCGACTTCTTCATATCCTTCTTCGAATTCTTCATATTCTTCTTCAGATTCTTCATATTCTTCTTCAGAATCTTCTTTGTCAAAATATTTTATTGCCATGAATAGAGCTCTTCCTGTCTCACTGTCACTAATTTCATCTTCATCTAATGATGCGATGTATTCTTTGATGCATAAGATTTTCTTGAAATATTTCTTTGTAGTTCTTTTTCTTTTATATGTGTGTTTTTCTTTTGAGTAACCTTCATCATTTCTCTTTTTCTTATGAAGAAATTTGTTAGCAAAATGACCAATATCATCACAATTAAAATAAATTAAAGGAATCTTACCTCTATACCTACCATTGGTTCCCTTGTTCAATCTTTTGACGAAGTTGACAACTTCTTCATCCTCTTCTAAGACATCGCTATTGCTGCTATATTCTTCTTGTTCCTTTTTCTTTATCTTTGATCTTTTGGATGCTTTGAAGGCTGCTTCTTTTACATATGGATTTTCCTATTCATTTATCATTTCATATGATGTGAAGATTCCATCCAGTTTGTACATGCTTATTGAGTTCAGATCCGATATTTCTTCTAGTGTTGATATCTTGGGGTTGAATATCATAGGAAGAGATCTTAGTAACTTTTGAACAATTACAGATTCTTTGATTTCTTCTCCCAATCCTATGATTGCATTCATTGTTTCGTCAACTCTTAAGAAGTAGGCTGTAGTATTATCATCTTCCTTCATTTTTAGTTGTTTGAACTAACCTCTGTAAGTTTGAAGTTTTGTTGCTTTGACTTTTGTATCTACTTCATAAATATTTCGAAGCTTGTCCCAAATCTCTTTGGTGTATTTACAATGTGCAACTTTGGTGAATATTGTTTCACTGAGACCATTCAAAGTGCATTTGTAGCTTTGGAATTATTTTGACCACATTTCATTGCTTTGTCATTTGTTGGTGGAAGTGTTGGTACTATGTATCCATCTACAATTGATTGCCAAATTTCAAATCCTTGTGCTTTTATATATGTCCCCATCTTTATGCTCCAAAAAACATATTTTTGTCCATCAAAGTGTGGTATTCCATTTTTCTATGAGTTGTTACTCTACATGATCTACCTTTCAATGGTTAAACTGATTTCTGAAGGAACCTTCTCTGATACCAATTGTTGGATTACTGAGAAGGGGGGTGAATCAATAATAGCGTAATTATAATCTTTTTTCTCCAAATAATCTAAGTCTTATATCAATGTAGAATTATTATCCACAATGTAGAATTATTATCCAATAATGAGCAATAAGAAATGAACAATCACAAACATACAAAGTACGTTGTTGTTTTACGTGGAAACCCAATTCAGGAGAAAACCACAGAATGCTTTATCTTATATGTCTTAAGGAATTACATTCATTAGAAGCACCAACTTCCTTTGTTTTCCAGTTGCAATTGGAAGGAGGCTCCGACCCCCTAGTTTCTCAGGCTACAACCTGAGGTAATATCTAACTCCCCAATTCTCTAGCTACAACCAGAAGGAGGCTACAACCCCCTTATGTTCTTTTCCTACAACCGGAAGGTGGCTACAACCAACTGTCCTTTCCTCGTCCAACCACCGTGAAGTAGAAGTAAAATGATAGAACCAATGTCACACTATCACTGTGATACATACCACTGCAAACATGTACCAATAAACATGAACCATGCATCGTCCATGCATCAACCTGTACCTCAACCTGTAATCAACCTGTACCATAAACAAGTGCATCAATCATGCACCAACCTATACCAAACAATCTGTAATCAAAATGTACCATAAACAAGTGCAACCAACCATGTACCAAGTATGTACCAATCATGTGTCAAGTACTCATCAACTATGACTCATCAATATGTAGCAACATCATCAACTATACACCTCATGTATGTTCCAACTCATCAATTACTTGTCTCAACCATGTACCCAACTTGTACCTCAACCAAAAGTCCTCATCAATTTCATCATCTAGATATGATTTGTAACTCTGTAATAGATCTGGTGTATATGATCACATACTTTCAAACCTTCCTTAACTTTAACAACAAGAGACTAGCATTTTCATCAAACGTTTCTTTAGTCTCACAAGACTAGTTTTGGATTAGTCAACAACCCTAACTTGAAATAATCATGGCTTTGTACCTGTAATGAATAAATATCTGAAAATGATAAACAATGTTCTTCAGTGTTTTTAATTCAATTCCTCCAGGTGTCATTACTTGGAATCTCTCAAAAAATGAATTATGGAAAACATGGCACACCTTGCTAAATTTTGGCTTATTCTAGAGAGAGACCTTGTAGAGCGTGCCTTGCACAAAATATTTGTTGAATTAATATGAAAATATTGGAAAGAATACTAAATACAGTACTCTAACCAACACATTTGGTATTACTTAATTTGTATTTGTTATGAAAAAGTTATGACGTTTTTACCCGAAACACCTGTATTTGACTAGTTTCAGGACTAGCCACAAACCCTATTTTCCATGAAGTGTAACTCCAAAAATACAACGATCCATGAGCTAAATATTTTACCATAGATACTTGGATATGTTTCCTTAATTAATATCAAATTCACAGTCTGAATCATTCTAGAAAAAAATTTATTGCGAAAATGGTGAGATGACCTAAAAAAAACATACCTTAGAAAGCATCATCAAAAGAATTTATCCTTCCTTGAATTATGACCTTCTTTTCTTCACTTTCCTCGGAAATTCGGCTTAGATATCCTTTGGTTACCTCAGACACCTATAAGTATTCAATATGATCAAGTGTGTCTTAAATGAGAGAGCCTTTCCTTTTATTTATACTCTCCAAGTAGCTTCCTTAAAAACACCTTCTAGGTCACTTTGCCCACTTTCCTTATTTTAGGGTTAACCCACTTCTAATTTCTCTATTAAATTTATTATGGAATTAATTTATTTTGTATTCACTTTGAATTATAGTACACTCATCACTTCAATTTATTATTTACCTTTTAAAATCTCTTAAACCAATTTGACTACTTTCGACCTTTTGGGGCTTCTAGATGACATACGAGGGTCCTCCAAATTCGCAAGGCCATAACTCTCAAACCATGAGGATTTATGTGACGTTCCGCATACCAAAAGAAATGGAATGAAATGTACTATCCATATAGAATAGTATTACCTGAAAATATATCAAAACTCATATCGTTATCCATCAAACAAACTTGGGTCCATTACCCAAACCTGGGTTCTTCAACTTCTCATGGCCATAACTCTCTAATCGTGAGGAGTTATGTGGCGTTCCAGATACCACCAGAAAGGGCATGACAAGCACTATCCATATAGGATAGTTTCACTAACAAATTAAATGGAATTCATCTCATTATTCCATAAATAATCATGGGTTCTCTAACCATACTTCTAGGATAAATCAATCCGCAAAGCATCTTCCTATGAGGGATTTCACCATAAGGGGACCACTTTGGAGTTCATCCATTTATACTTATTATCATCCATGACAATAAAATAATGAGTCGTCTTTACATCAAACAATATTGGGTCCATTACCCAACCTTTTTGTTATGGGGATTTATTCAAGGTTTGACATCAATGACAACCAACCTTAATCAACACATGACTCCATGAATGGGGAACAAATTTGAGTTGCCTCGGGGATTATTTTTACAAGTGGAAAATGAAGGATTTGACCACTGGATGCCTCTAAAAATCATGGATTTGACCACTAGGGATTTGTAAAGATGTGAATTTCCCAAGGAGGGAAGGAAAGACCTAGGCACAAGATGCATATAAATACAACATATGGAGGAGGAAGGTTGTTTCTTACTATTTTGGAGAAAGGAAACTACTTGTTGTTATGAACACTGATAGTGTGAGGCAAGAGAATTTTGTATTTGTGGAAGGTGACTATAGAAAAGGAGGATCATTTTAGTTTTCCCTTATGGAGTCATGGTCAGGCTAGGGGGTGAAAAGGGAAAGTAAACTTGTTTGTTTCTGTTCTACAGTTGGGTGGAACGTGGTTGTTCCTTTTGTGTCCCAGCATCATATTTTTCAGATATGTACCTTTAATTGCATTCTTGTTAATATTCTGTTGATTATTATTTGTCAGGAATGAGATGTTTTATGTGATGATGGTACACACACACACACACACACACACACACACACACACACACACACATTTGTGTGTGTGTGTGTGTGTGTGTGTGTGTGTGTGCTTACTTGACATAAATGACATAACTACTGTATGTTCCATTTAATCATGAAATATGTTATACATACATAGATAGTTGTATATACAAATATTGTAATCATACATAAAGAAATAAAATAATTGGTGTATGTTCCTAATAATCATTAAGTAGGGTTATGCATATATATAAATGGTTGTGTATACTTATGTATATGGGTTCATGCATAAAGGAAAAGTAGAACTTCTACTATGTTCTTATTAACCATTGGAATACATATACATTGAATTTCTATTTCAAATATGTACAAGTACCATAGACAATAGGTGGAACGAAGAAGAGTTCTCATATATTCTTACATATTCTTACATATTCTTTATGTTTATGACCATAGAAAAAAGTGATTAAATAGTTTACAAATGCATGGTACAATAGTTGTTATATTCATTGAATCTTGTTCAAAATGGTTGCAAATAACCTGTGCATTAATTAAAAATAATTACAAACAACCTGTGTGTTCATTTGATCATGGTTCAAATTATTACAGTGGAGTACCATAGGTCAAGGAATCCATGGCCACTTGTAGATAGAATATAAGAAGAATTGTTGGAACGCCAAGATCAGAACCCGAATACCTTTTCGAGTGAGAAGGCTTTTGTAATGTACCCCAAATTTACCAAAATAACAAAAAAAATTGTTAGGGACATTAAATCTCTTTTCATCTTCAAAAACTATTTCAAAACATACTTTTAATATATGTAGGTAGTTTTTTCATTACTATTGACTTTTGAAAAATATTACGCTTATCCTTTTCTTGATACCACTATAATATCATTTAGAAATGACTTTATCTCTAAAATTACTCTATGCTATACAACAATCATATTGCATGACAATTAAGGGATAGCTTGATTATTCCCTAGTCTACCCATGAACATTAAAGTTTACCCATTAAGATACACATTCACCTATGTTACTATGTGCAAACAGATAAGTCTCCTAGTTGACATCATTCCTGCTCAAAGGAGAAAGTATAAAGAGTTTAACACTTAGACTATTATAATCCCAAATTAGTATTACCTATATCTTTAGGCTAAAACATTACCTTATACACTATAGGGATCCTATACAGAATTCGATCCATAACATAGGTGTTCCCTTATCATAATATCACAGATTTGTATCAAAGGGAGGGTTTACTTATTAGGCTTGTATATTGCGATAATTCATTCATTGTATTGTGTCTATGTTTAATTTTCCGACCATTATTGCAATAGGACTAACCATATGATTAACGGTTGGTATCGTTGTGAATCCCCAATGATACTAGTCACCCATTCCGAGTTCAATAACAAGATGCAACTAGAAGGGTAAAAATCCTAACTATCAAGAGATGAGTGTGACTAGAAGTACAGTCGTAACCCTAACTGGTTGGCATCACAAATCTGTAATAAATCGGTAAGAAGTCAAAATAAAGGAATTGGCAGTTGTTGATTAAAACCCTGTCTAAACCATTTATGGCTACCTGTGAAGGTACTTCCCTGGAACTGTCGCTTGACCATTGTGTCCAAACCAATTCAGCCACTCCATCATTTCAAATGGTAGTGTAATATTGCATATCCCTCACTATACCCCTCTGACGAGGCCCGAGGTAACTCATTTTAAAACTTCACTCCATTCATGTCAAGGGTTTTCTCTCTGTACATTTTTCATTCCTCTGTTACTGGCTGGCGAGAATGCATAACCCATTCCTGATTAACAATACGATGGGAGAGGCTTCAGGAAGATCCAGTGTTCCTACTACACATGAAAAGGTAATCCTCACACCCCGCAACTTACGCATACCCAAGTTTTTCACTGTAATAGGTTACTTCTTCTATAATAGTTCCATATCAGTCCACTTCTCTAGTTTTACAATTCTCAAACTAGGGTCTATAAGGCTCCTTTAGATGTTAGAAATTCATGTTTATCTCACTGTATTATCTCACCTCCTCTTGTAAGTAATGTTGCTACTAAGTCTTAAGGGTTTGTTGTTTGTCTTTGTGGAGTTACCCATACATCTTCGACCTCATCCCGTGAGAGATATCCTACCTCTTTATATTGTAACTATGTTCGGTAGTTGTCTGGTGGCACTCTTAACATGATGAAGGTATTTGTCAGTATGAGCATACAATTTAACTTGTTTATTTTTGTTTCATGCGCCATGGCTTCACCTTACCCACCAATGGGACTGATTCCTTCTCAGCATGGCTTAAGTAAAAGAAAAATGTAAAAACCCTTGAAGTCTCTTGGACGCGATCGATTAGCTTCATTATCTCTTAATTAAACAGTCGTCAAAATCCTCTACATTTTAATGCTCATTTAGCTAAACATGTTGTCCTCCTAGTTCACATCCTACATGCCAATTAAAGAATAGAACTCCATGCATCACGTGTTATCATATGGTTTTCTCCAAAATGTACGTTGGAAATTCTTTAACCTTCTTTCTGTAAAATTCCCTTAGTGAAATGTCGTAAAGGTGATCATTCCTTTTATGACCATTGCATAAATTAATCTCTGTGTTTTTTTTAAAAGTAGAGTAGGCATAATTATCCCCTATACTAATGACCCTCGGTCCAAGAGGTCTATGTTCACTCCTCGATTAATTTAGATCTTACTACTTTTTAAAGACACCCATTCGTAAATGATTTCCAGACTAGATAGGTTAAAAGAGTATTTACTTAATTATGTCCTGTATATGTCTTTAGCTTTCAAGGGTTATTATGGTGGATGAACTCGTATTATGAGGGAAATAAAATGGAAATTCCCATTCTCTGTATAAACAAGGTACTGTGTGCTCTTTAAGGGTATTTGCAGATTTACGAAACTTCTTGGTCGCTGGACTTGTCTAACTTCTTCCCGCTATACAATTCATAAACCGTAATACATTTGTGTTTACAAATTTATACATTTTATTTATTTGCGGTTATAGAATGAAGTCCAAATGATCTAATAAAAAGGAGTGCATGGTTTACCTTTTGCAAAAACACACTCATGATATGTGTGATTTATCCTAGTTCTACGAGATTCTATAATTTGCAACTCTAATTTATGCTAAGGAATTACTTACCCTCTGTAGGGTTTTGACTGTACTCTAGTTATTTAATTCATGTATTGTCTTTTACATTGTTTAATTTACGATTTAATTCCATGTGTATTAAAGTATTATATTCATTTACAAAAACTAATGATGGGGCCCTGTGTTCTTTTGCGAGGGTACCCATCAGCCATTCTTGGGTCCACTCCTCCCTTTTATATTGTGGACGGATTGTAGCTTAACATTGTTGGAGAACCACTTCTATGAAAGATATAAGATAAGTATCATTCACTTGCTAAATATTTAATATTTATTTTCATTTGATTGCTTTAACATGGTTTATTGAATCTATTGTTTTCCCTTTGCAGGATTAAAATAGTTTGAAGGTAATAAATCATGGGGATCGCCTTTCACAAAGAAGGTATTCGAGTTCCGATTCTAGCGTTTTAATTACAATGCTCAGGTTTTGCTTACTAGTGGTAATGGGCCCTTACCCTAGGGTACTCTGTTGCAATAGTTTGAACCAAGATTTTCTAGCTGTACAGATCATTTATGATTTTATCATTAAATGAACACACAAATTTTTAAAACCATTTGAATAAGATGTTAAGTATGGTACAACCTCTGCAGCATGCATTGGATACCATTAAAAATATTTGTTTATAGGTCTGTTGTAATGTAAAAAGGATTGTAAATTTTATGCCTTTTTGTATGATCTAGTCAATGGTAATTACTTATTTTATCATGTAGTTCAAGGATCAATAAAATCTTTCTGTATATGAATACAATATATATTTGTGCAACTCCATGTATCTATACATGCAACTATATGTATATTTACCTACAAAGACATATATAAGTCATAAAAAATATAAATATTCATTTTAGCATTCCCCTTACATGAGACACATGAGCATATCTACAGGTATATGTATAGTCAAGCTTTAGATATAAATCTTAACACATGAACTCATCCTTCTACTATCAATGATGCACAGTAGATTTTTATACATCTAATCATTCATTCATAATTGAACTAACATCACATAAACCCATCATATATCTAATAATTTGTAACCAACATAATTCTGACCAGAAAATAAGTAAAGGTACTTATTTGAAATAAACTAAAACTAGAACACAAATGGAACAACCAAGTTCCACCCAACCGTAGAGCAAAACAACCAAATTACTTGCTCCGTTCACCCCCTAGCCTGACCATGAGTCCATATGGGAGAATTGAATTGATCCTGTTTTTCTATAGTCCTCCTTTCAGATCAGAAAATTCGCTTGCCTCACACCCAATAGGTGTTCATAACAACGAGTAATATCCTTTCTCCAACATACTAAGCAACGTCCTGCCTCCTCTCGTATGTTATATATATCATGAGAATCTTGTGCTAGGTATTTTTCCCTCCTTGGGAAATTTCAAAGATTTACAAATCTATGATTTTAAGGGGATCCTAGTGGTCAAATTCCTCATTTTCCACTTGTAAAATTCAACCCTGAGGTAACTCAAGTTTGTTCCCCACTCATGGAGTCATGGTCAACTGTTTTCAACCTGGTTATTCCATTTGTCCTCCAACAATTAAAATATAAAAATATTTTTAATTTCCATGTGTCAGAGGCAAAGAGTTAGTTGGGAAAATCAAATCTTTTCCCAGTAGATAAAATAATTAATTACACATAAACAAATTCCAAATTCGTATTTTCCATAAATGGAAAAAAAAATTCCAAATATGAATTTTCCAAAAATGGAAATTTATTCCTAAGTGTATACAGACTTTAATAATTAATTATTTTGAGGGAAATTACATCCTCTCCCCCTTCAATAAAACATTGTCCTCAGTGTTTATTCCTCTCTCGGAATAGGGTTGGATAATATTTCTGCAAATATTTGTAACACCCTGTTTCCCCCAGCTTGTAATTAATCATAAAATAGGATTACAATGTTGTGGCATGGCAGCAATGTAAATGTATTATTGTTTGAGTTGCCAATAATTGACTATGGGGGTGAAGCCTTGAAATTACTAGCCATGATATCACTAGAGGAAGAATGTGAAAACTATATGAGAGAGTTCATTATACCAAATAACCCCAAATTTCCCTTGATGAGGATGAAAAACCTCCTTCGGATCCCAAGGAGAGAAATAAGTTAATAAAGAAAGGACCAGTGGTTGAATTATCAACCACCCCCATGAATGGAAGCATGGTTGAGCTATCGAATGTCAACCCGAAGTACAACAGAGTCTTGCAGATCCAAGTTTTCTTATGACAGAAGGAACATGATAGGTCCAAAACCTTCCAAAAAAAGAAAGGTAATATAGATACACATAGACAACCAGAGAGGAGACACTGAATGAGAGAGAAAGATCATAAGGGAGATGCATGGAGCTCTCTAGGGGTTAATGAATATAATTCCATGATATTGATGCTGAGAGAGCATCTGATAAACCTCACTGAAGCCATAACAAAGAGAAATCATTGAAATTTGTAGAGAACAGAACCGAAGCAGAAGCTGAATAGAGAAAGAATCCTTGAGAATTGCGAGAGTTCCCTGGTGATATCATGTCTTGGCATGGGGGTGGCCAGAGTACTAAGAATGACTGCCTCTAATCCTATGTTAGGTTGGAAGGACAAACACCCACAGTCAGTTAGTTGGCTACCACATGTAATAGATAAGTAATCACATATCTTGTGTCTTTAAGTAGTACTGTGAGTTAAAGTTGGATATGCTATGAATGTTGCAGGGATGGTTATGCATTCTTAATGATTTATACTATATTTACTTCTTTGTATCTGCATGAATGTGAAATTAGGCAAGCAGAAAATCATATGGATAGGACATGCTTCTTACTTGTAAATTCTTGCGTCCTATGGTGGCTTAAGCTAGAATCATGAACTATATGTCCATCGACCTTGGACACAGTTTCATGAACGCATGTTGAACCTCCTAGTCATTCTGATTCCCTTGAAGGATGGAGTCTGTTACACTCAAGAGAGGTAGTGAAGATATGCATAGGCTCTCTGTGAGGCAAGTAGAAACTGAGAACCACTTAAGTTCTAGACTTGATGAAGGAGCGCAAGAGTTGTGCAGAAGATATTTCTATGTGTTAAGTCCAAGAGAAAGAGTGTAACACTCTTAAATCCTTCACAACTGAAAAAGCTCAGGAAGGATAGTGAGAAATTCAAGTATCGAAAGGGAGTATCCTTTTTTCTAGAAGTTGAATAGATGAGATCCATTCAAGAGGATCTGAGGTCTATCATGACTGTTATATTTGAGGAAGGAATGTAGGCGTTAGCACCTAGACTTATTCAACCTTCACAGGTTCGATGAATGTTGGTAATCATCGTTAAAGGGATAGATCCTTTGAAGTCTGAAACCCAAAATCGTGATGAAATATGGTCCGTAGATCTAAGGATCTATCGGAACCCACCTCGATCATCGGATCTGTGAGTTCAGAGGTTGGGAGAATCACGTGTTGGTGAGACTAAACTTACGAAACCTAAAATCACAATGAAATATGGACCATAGATCCAAAGATCTATCAGGACCCTCCTTGACCATTGGATTGGCAAGATCAGAGTCTCCACATCGGGAGGATCACACATTGGCGCAACTAAACTTCCAAAACCTGAAATCGAGATGAAATCTTGACCGTAGAACCAAGGATCTATCAGGACCCTCCTTGATCATCGGATTTGTGAGATTGGAGTCCACACATCGGGAGAATCACACATTGGCGTGACTAAACTTTCAAAAACCAAAATCGTGATGAAATATGGACCATAGATCCAAGGATCTATCGGTATCGTCCTTGAATTTCGAATTGGCAAGATCGGAGTCTGCACATAGGGAGAATCACATGATTGGTGCAACTAAACCTCTGAAACCTAATGTTGTGATGTGATCTGGACCGTTGGATCAAGGAAGGTCATGGACCATCGATTTGACGCAAGCAGATTAATGCAAGGAGTATATGGGAATTCGAGATCCCCTAAGAACCAAGCTCAGAAGAGATAAGCGCTTCTCCGAAGCGCAAATGAGGTCGAAGAGGTGAACTTGTTTCAAGTTCATAAGCTCCGGAGGGAAAGAAAAAGATGAGACCCATATATAAGGGCTCATAGGAGGTAGATCGACGACCGAGGCCTTCAAAACATATGAGATCTTCCATGTCAGGGAAGAAAGTGAAGGCTTAGGAGGAGGAGCGATAGTGGTCATTAGATCGAGCACTGTGAAATATCTAGGCCGTTGAAATTCATTTCCATACAATTAGAAGAGTGTTTAGGAGGAGATTAGATCTGAGCCATCAGATATGAGTGCAAGGACCAACATCTGTTGGATCTAGGAAAGGTGCACGAGGGTTAAAACCTTTGAAAATATACAGGATAGTGGACTTTTCCAAGTCTCAAAGTTCTGAAATCATCAGAACCATCCATCGTCAGGGTTGACGGGTGGAATCAGATCTGAGAGTTCAAGAACTCAGACATCGAAAGAACTGGGGAAGAGTAATCTAAGATTCACAGAGGGTGAGGTGTGAGGTGACTCTGAGCCATTGGATTCATAGGAAACATGGCAGATATTCACATACTTTGGAGGAAGAACCTGTTGAGAATTTAAGAGGTGAATACCTGACGAGCTGGGAGCTCCAGAAATCCTAGTCTTCCATTAGGATAGGACACGTGGTGGGAGATCAATGTTTCCTTGACTCACAAATCGGGAAATTCAAAGGCATAATTGGGAGTATCGGGTTTGGCCCATAAAAAAACACCCGAGGTTTGAGGTCGCAAACCACCTTTTGGGATAGGCGCATGGTCACAGCTGATGGTCATGTGGAGGAAGCTTGTACATGGTGCTAGTTCGCAAGGGTGAAGTCTTGCAAAGACCCATGGATCAATTTATTAGAGATTCCAGTAGGGGACCAAAGAGATACTTCAACTTGGGAATTTTGAAGGTCCATTGACCAGGATTAGAGACCATGGATGGAGGATTCGACTAATTGAGGAAATAAAAATAAATTTTTATTTATGCCCTGTCATGGGTGTGTTACAATCTTCCTCCAATTCCCAAGTGGCCTCCTTAGGACTAAATTGCTTCCATTTCACTTTTACCTAGGCGATGTCTCTGTTCCGTAGTACTATTTCTTTCCTGTCTAGAATGCATAGAGGTTCTTCTTGGAACTCACCTTCTAGTTCCACCTACACCATATTGCAATCAATGATGTGAGTAGGATCATGAATATACTTTTTCAAAAAGAAACATGAAAAGATTATGAAATTTTAAATTTGCAGGGAGTGCAAGTTGATATGCCATGGGTCCAATTTCAGCTAAGATCTCAAAGGGGCCACAAAACCTGGGCATCAACTTTGAACAATTTCCTAGCTTCGATGAACTTCTTCTTGATTTGAATTTCAAATACACGTGGTCTCCAACTTGAAATTCCTGGTGTCTCCTTTTTAAATCTGCATAGATTTTCTATATGTCATGTGCCTCTTTTAAATTTCGTTGTACCTTTCTTACTGTTTTCCCCATTTCCTAGAGCATTTCTGGTCCCATCATGAGTCTGTCGACTGGATTATCCTAGCTAATAAGATTTGTAAATTTTTTGTCATACAATACTTTGAAGGGGCTCATCTTGGTTGATGTATGATAGCCATTATTGTACGCAAGTTCCACTAGGTGTAGGTATTCCTCCCACTTAGTTGGTTTCATCCTTATGTACATTCGTAACATATCTTCCACAATTTAGTTCATTTCTTCAGTTTGCCCATTCATTTGTGGATGGTAGCTTGTGTTGCAATTCAGGTTAGTATTCAACCCTGCAAGCAATTCTTTCCAAAATGTTGATGTAAATTTGACATCTCTATATGAAATCACCATTTTAGGAATACCATGCAATCTAAGCATTTCCTTCATAAATATTTCAACAATGTTAATAGATTTATAAGTATATTTCATAGGAATAAAATTTACAGACTTGCTAAGTTTATCAATCACTACCATAATTGAATCATTCTAATTTTGAGTTTTAGGCAAACCTGTGATAAAGTACAGTGAGATAGTCTCCCACTTCCATTCCTATATAGGTAGAGGCTGTAGTAGGTCGATTGGATGTTGATGTTCAATATTCACCTGTTGAAAATATAGGCATTTAGATAAGTACCCAGTTGTCTCACCTTTCATGTTATGCCAATAAAACAACTTCCTCAATGTTGTTACCATTTTTTGGTATCACAGATGATCATAATATGACTTCTTGTGCACTTCATCCAAAATTGTCATCTTTAATTCAATAGAATCTGGTATGTACAACTTGTTTTTGAATCTTAGCAGTCCATTTATATCCAAACTCATATTTATTCTGTCCAAATTTTATGCATTGCCTTGTAAATATGCTACTGTTTTGATGTATTTTTTGTCATTACCACTTGAAGATATTATCCTTTGCTCAATGTCTCTTTTTGTTTTTCTAATACTTATCTCAAACAGTCCATTAGTTCTCCTACTTAAGGCATCTGCAACTTTGTTTTCTTTACCCTTGATGTGTCTCACTTTAAAATCGAATTCACTCAAGAAGGCCAACCACCTTTCTTTCCTTGCATTAAGATCAGGTTGATTGAATAACAATTTCACACCACTATTATCGGTTAGCAACATAAATTTTATGCCCATTAAGTAGTCGTGTGTGACGTATGAATTACAACTACTAATTCCAAGTCATGTGTGACGTATTTTCGTTCATGCTCTTTTAGTTTTCATGACTTGTAACAAATAACGTGCCCTTCTTGAGTTAGGACATCCCCCAAGCCTTCTTTGCTTGCATATACACAGATTATAAAGTCTTTATTAGGGTCTGCTACCCTTAAAATAGGTGCGGTTGTTAACAGTTCGTTTAGCTTATTAAAACTTTCCTGACATTTTTGTGACCAAGTAAACTTTGTCCCCTTTTTCTGTAGGGATTTGATTGGGTATGCAATCTTAGAGAACCCCTCAATGAATCTGTGGTAATAATCATTAATTCCCATGAATGACTGGATGTCCGCCATGTCCTTAGGGATAGGCCATTCCATGATGGCTCTTATCTTCTCTGGGTCAATTGCAATACCTTATTCAT
This sequence comes from Picea abies, assembly GCA_900067695.1. Taxonomy (NCBI): domain Eukaryota; kingdom Viridiplantae; phylum Streptophyta; class Pinopsida; order Pinales; family Pinaceae; genus Picea; species Picea abies. The sequence continues at coordinate 7,914 of CBVK0103042355.1, read as the reverse complement.
AAATTACATGTTCTAGGTAATGTATTCTCTTTTGGTAGAAGTCACATTTGTCAAATTTTGCATACAACTTGTGTTTCCTTAAGGTATGCAAAACTATATTTAGATGTTCTTCGTGTTCTTCTTCCATTTTCTAATAAACTAAGATGTCATCAATAAATGCCAAAACAAATTTATCCAAGTATTGACTAAATATGTTATTCATTAAACACATAAATGTTGTTGGTGCATTAGTAAGACCGAATGGGATAAAAACAAACTCATAATGTCCATATCTTGTTCTAATTTTTTTTTTACTTATATCTTCCTCCTTTATTTTGACTTGGTGATAATCAGATCTTACATCTAACTTGGATAAAATCTTTGCTCCTCCCACTTGGTCAAACAAGTCATTAATTATGGGTAGAGGATACTTGTTCTTAATATTCATCTTGTTTAACCGTCGATAATCAATACATAATCTGAAAGTCCCATCTTTCTTTTTAATGAAAAGGATCAGTGCTCCCCAAGGCGAGACACTTGGTGTGATGTATTCCTTGTCCAACAGTCCTTGTAGCTGAATTTTCACCTCTGTTAATTCAGGTAAACTCATCCTATAGGGTGCCTTAGATATTAGGGCTGATCCAGGTAGTATATCGATGGAGAAATCTATCTCTCTCCTTGGAAGAAGTTCTGGTATTTCATTCACAAATAAATATCTAAACTCATGCAAGATGATAAAGTCTTATAGGATGGGTTTATCTTCCTTTTCTAACAGATTTGTCACTTGAATAACATAAATCTGACAACCTTTATTCATGCATTTCTTAAACTGCATGGCTGAAATCTGCCTAACTAAGACTGGTTTTCAGATGCCTTGTATTGTCCTAACTGTGTTGTTTTCGTCTTTGTAAGTAAGTGATTTTTTGGTAAAAATCCAGAATTACTTTATGTTTCTCTAACTAGTCCATTCCAATGATTATATCGTATGATCCCAAAGGTAAGATATTCAGATTTAACTTTGTATTTTGGCCATCTAAACTGAGTTCATATTTAGAAATGAAATCTGTTACTTTTCTCTTAGTCCCTATTGCTAGCTGCACTAACCAGGGTTTAACATGCTTTACTTTCTTAAGCTTGTTTGAATCAAATAAACTAGGAGCAACATAACTCAGACTAGCTCTTGGGTCAATTAAAATAGAAATACGATTATTATTAACTTACCTTCAACCTCCACTATAGTGGATTGATGATTAGTTTGTCAGCCATCCACAATTGCATTAATTATGTGTACGCTTCTGCCCACATCTCCTACTATAGAGGCCTCTTGCAGGTTATGAACTGTGGTAATTGTTGCGGAAGTTAAAAGTGGACAATTCCTCCTTAAGTGAGGTTCTCCACACTCCCATCATTGTAATGGTTCTCTAGGGTTGTCCCCAAATTTCTTGGTTCCCAGATTAACTGGTCTACCTCCCCCTTGGGTGTTATAGTTATTGGAATGAAAACCTTTCCTTTGAAAATTCTTTTCTGTATTCCGGAAAGGGGCTGGTTGGAATCCTTCCTTTTGCTGATTCATTTTGTCCTTCTTCTTATCCTTCCAAGTCTTTGGAATTTTAGACCAATGTTTGTATTGATCATAACACATCTAGGCCTTTCTAAAAACTTCACTAAAGGTCTTGGGATTTTCAAATTCAATTCTTTCCTTATAGAACTGTGGTAGGCAACTTAGGAATCATTGTATTTTTACTTTGTCCTTCCTGATGTATGGAACAAATATTAATAATTCAAGAAATTTGTTTATCAGGTCATCCATGGTCATTTGTCCAAGTCTTAGCTCATAAAATTCTTTGGTCTTTATTTCATAATAACTTTCTAATAAATAATGTTTCTTGAAGTACTTATTGAAATCTGACCATTCCATATTTTTCTCTTTTAAACCTTTGGCCAACTTCAGGTGCTACCACTAGATGCTCGTTTTTCCTTTCAAGTTATAAATGGCCATCCTAACCTTCATGTTACTAGAATAATTATAAATATGGAAATATTTTTTTATATCCAATAACCATGCTTCAACCTCTTCCCCTATCTTGGACTCCCCATCAAAGGTGGATGGTTTGATCTTCTTGAATTCAACTTCCAAGTGATCGACCTATTTTCTTTTATTTCTAGAGGTTGTTTTATTTTCTGTTTTTGGTGTGCCTTCAAAGGAACTGTTCTCGTTTTCTGCTTTAGGACCGGAGTTTCTGGAGGCTCTTTTTCTGACCTCTTCTTCTTTGTCATTGTCTTTTGGGCTCTTATTTGTTACGATGTTGTGCAACAACACTTCATTTATCTCTTGTTGGTATTCGTGTGCCTTTTTTAGTTTCTCATTATCTGCCTTGAATGCTTGCAACTCCACGATAAGGTTCATCATTGTTTCCAGAACCTGGGTGGATGAAATTTCTTCACGATTATGTCCAGGATATTTAGGAGGTCCTTGATCAGGATTCTTCTCAAGTCTGATCTCCTCTTCATTCTATGCTGCCATTATCACAACAGAACAATATATATATATATATATATATATTTGTAACAATAAGCTTTTTTGTTAGTTTTTCCTTTAACAGGATAAAATGTACTAAAATAATTTTGGCCCTGCTCTGAGGTCCAAGTGATGTAACCTTCATCTTTGATACCATATGTAATGTACCCCAAATTTACCAAAATATAAAAAAAAAATTGTTAGGGATATTAAATCTCTTTTCATCTCAGAAAACTATTTCAAAACATAACTTTAATATATGTAGGTAGTTTTGTCATTACTATCGAGTTTCGAAAAATCTTACACTTATACTTTTCTTGATACCACTATAATATCATTTAGAAATGACTTTATCTATGAAATTAATCTATGCTATACAAAAATCATATTGCATGACAATTAAGGGATAGCTTGACTATTCCCTAGTCTACCCATGAACATTAAAGTTTTCCCATTAAGATACACACTCACTGATGTTAGTATGTGAGAACAGATAAGCCTCATAGTTGACATCATTCCTGCTCAAAGGTGAAAGTATAAAGATTTTAACACTTAGACTATTATAATCCCAAATTAGTATTACCTCCATATTTAGGCTAAAACATTACCTTATACACTATAGGGATCCTATACGGAATTTGATCCATAACATAGGTGTTCCCTTATCATAATTTCATAGATTTGTATCAAAGGGAGGGTTTAATTATTAGCCTTGTATATCGTGATAATTAATTCATTGTACTGTGTTTATGTTTAATGTTCTGACCACTATTGCAATAGGAATAACCATATGGTTAACGATTGGTATTGTTGTGAAGCCCTAATGATACCAGTCGCCCATTCCGAGTTTGATAACAAGCTGGAACTAGAAGGGTAAAACTCTTAACTAATGAGAGATGGGCGTGACTAGAAGTACAGTTGTAACCCTAACTGACTGGCATCACAACTCTATAATAAATTGGTATGAATTCAAAATAAACGAATTGTCAGTGGTTGATTAAAACCCTGTCTGAACCATTTATGGCTACCTGTTAAGGTACCTCCATAGAAATCTTTCTCAACCACTGTGTCCAACCCAATACGACCATGTTGGCCCTTGGGTATGGAAGTAAGTGAATATTAAGGCAGAAAAGACGAAATGTGAACTGTGCGAAAGACATAGTGACGGATACTGGGACAAAGTGAGAAGAAGAGTAGAAAAGATGGAGTGAAGTAAGAGAAAGCAAGACGTTGGACAAGGAGATTGATGATGATATATCAATAAGGAAGACAGATAGTGGACAACTCAACAAGTGGAAAAAGCCACGATTGGATTCTTTGGAGCACCAGGAGAGAAGGCAGGAAAGATAGGCTGGTGAAGCCCTGAAAACATGGGTCAAGTTGACCAATGGTTTTAGACACCTAGGGTTTTTGTATCTTGGGTTTTGACACTTAGGTTTCGACCTAAGGCTGTCAGTGAGACATTGTAATGTATAAATAAGAACATAGATAAGGGAAGAGGGTTTGGTGAAGAGACCCAAGTTTGTTATTGTTATGAGTGATTATTGTAGTGAGAGAGGGAAGCATTGAGTAGTGAGGGAATTCTGTGTTGTAAGATCTTCACTTGGGTGTGAATATCATCCCTGCAACTGGGTGCGTAGAGAGGGAAGAAAGAGAGAAGAGAGAAGAGAGAGAGAGAGAATTTATGCTAGCTAAGAGCACATATAAGAACTGTATGCTTTCATCTTAATATATTATAAAGAGCAGTTATGTGGATGTATCCCTAGGGAGAGGGTGAACCATGTATATCTTGATGTTGTGTGTGATTGATGTGGTGTTATCATTTTCTTGATATACTGTTATTCCATTACTGTGTTAGATCTGACAGATAAATGTGCGATGTAGGAATAAGTTGATAACTGACATCTAGATGTTGTGTTGTTATTTTATTCGATCCACTTGGTATTCCATTTCGTTGTAAACATCTGTGTCCTACAACCCCCCATAGTTACTTTGGGTGAGGCTACATCTGCCTCGTAGGTGTTTCTAAAAGGGCCAATAGTTAGGGCTTATTTTTGCGCTCTTTGAGATAAACCCTGGGTCTTCCCTTGTGCCAACAAATGGTTCTATTTCTAGGACTAAGATCTTCATAATGGAATGTCAAGGTGGTTTCCATCGAAGACAGAGATTCAAAAGTGGATAGAAGACCAAGAAAAGGACTTCGCAGAAGCCCAGAAAAAGAAACCTAAGATTAGCACCAAGGACTGGTTGGGAAGGTATATCTTTACTGATATACACGATATTTTCTTTGGAGAAATTCATTAGGAGTTATATGAGTGGATAGCTAGGTTAGAAGACACCCAGTTTGAGATCAGATCTAGACCACCTATGGTTTGGACGTCAACGCTGATCAAGAAGGTCAAGTGAGTTGATAACACCATGTCAAGAGAAGTAGATCACTGGTTCGATAGAACCATTGGAGGATATATCACTGAGTTTGTTGTTGACATAGTAGAATCATATAGTCAAGCAGAGAGATACTTCTTCAAGGGACCTAGAGGAATTTTTTAACAATTTTTGATGTTGAAGATCAAGATGCTATTACATGAGAAAAACATATTGAAGGTACAATAGTTTTTCCAATTGAAAACCTAATGTTTAAGAATTCAGATAGAGACAACGACACAGAGGTGGGAATACACGCAGTGGAAGAATCTTCAGAGAGGTCCCTCTGGTGAACTTGTTTGAATAGAACCACGAACCAATGGTACGAGATGAGGGGTTTTATAGTGGAGAGGAAGACGAACTGGTGAACGAAGAACATTCAAAATCTGGTAGGGATGAAGAAGGAAATACTGAAGAGCCTCATTGAGAAGAGTCACAAACTTCAGGAACTGCCCAGAACATTGAAGTAAGTATTATTACGCCTCCTGTTATTTTAGCAACATTAAGAAATCAGAGTAATCAGAGTCACCAGAGCACTCAAAGCACTGTCACTAGTAGTGTAACACATGCTAAGTCAGGAAACCTAGGAAGATCTATAGAAAATGAGATGAGATTACCCACCTTCAGAGGAGTTGGATCTGAAGATCCTGATCAACACTAGTTTCTATGTGAAGTTGTGTGGAGTATTAAGAATGTCACTGACAAAGCTATTAAACGAGATCAGTTTAGTACTACCATGAGAGACTGCACACTAAGATGGTATATGAAGTTTGTCCAAGGGGTTTTCTAGCCAAAACCATTGAATGAGATCAAGGTTGCCTTGATTGCAAAATTTAAGAAACCCAAGTCATAGTCACAATGCATTACAGAACTGAAATAAATCAAGCAGAAAATAACTGAACCTGTTTGGGAGTCTGATCAGAGGTTTAAGACCTTAAAAGACCATTTTCATTTTTATATCCCAGATGAGCAGAACAAGGAATGGTTCATTGCTTCCCTCTTACCACACATTAGAGTCCCTCTAATGCAACAAAATATTGCTTCATAGGCTGAGGCATTGGAGATCGCTATAAAACTAGAATCAACTCCTATGGCAAAATCCATCTCAGGTATGAGTCAAATATTGAGTCAGCTAACTAGTTTATCTCTGTAGGTCAAAGATATGAAGAAATACAAGCGAAAAGGTAAAAGAGAAGATATCCTATGCATTATATGAAAATCAAATGGCCATGACAAGGAGAACTGTCCCTTATTTCACGAGTATTTGGCATCTGTAGCCTCAATTCCTTTAAAGAAAGTTACCTTACCATGGTGCGAGGTATGTAGAAATAGACATTTCCCTGGTGAATGCTATTACATGAAAAAATATGTTCAGACACCCACAGATCTATATTGCACATTCTGTAATTCATTTGAGCATGTCATTGAATATTGTCCTGCGTTGTTAGCCAAACTTCAGGAAAAATGAGGAGGAAACTAGAAAGTAAAACTCATCTCAACAGAACCTCACGTAGAATATCCCAGAGTTGTTGTAATCACTAGATGAGGCATTGTTACAGGAGAAGACAAAGTGACTTCGAGAAAGATTATAGAAGAATCATTGGTGTGGAAAGATGCAGAGAAGACACAAGTGTTTGATGCAAATAAAGAAAAAAAAATATTTGAGGAGGCAAGGAAAGAATTTGGGAGAGACCAGGTTTCTTCATCAAATACACGACCAGAAGTAAGAGAATGTGGAATTCCCATGGAATTTGATCAGTCCCTCTACCAGGAGAAGGAAAAGAGGTAAGCAAGCCCATTGAATTCTTACATAATTGTATTAAGTTGATTCAGGATGAAAGTGTTGTATAAGAGCTACAAAATTTAATCAGACAGTACGAGATAGGAAAAATAGATTCCTTGCTGAATAGAGCAGTACACCAAGTCTCTAAAAAGAGAAGGACAAATAAGGAATTGCACCTGAATGCTAAAATTGGAGAGTATGATATAGAATATGTGGTCCTCGACTTAGGGTCGAAGGTCAATGTCATGACCAAGCAGACCTAGGCACTGATGGGGAAACCTAAGTTGATGTATTCCCCTATCAGGCTTAGGATGGATAATCAACAAGTTGTAATCCCCTTTGGAAGATTGGAACATGTCCATGTGGACATCGACGGAGTAAGGACATTTGCAGACTTCGAGGTGATTGAGATATTTGATGATAGTTATCTTTACCCTGCATTGTTAGGAATTGATTGTGCTTTCAATAATTCCACTGTGGTTGATTTAGAGAAAATAAGTATGACATATGAAGGATATGGCCTTGTGGTCATTGCACCTTTGGATCCCGATGAAGGTCACATATACAAAGAACCCATCAAAGAAGAAGACCACGCATATGAACTTGAAAACATATACAAATTAATGTCTAGAAAATAGGATTACATTAATCCTACAACAGATGGGAACCTAAGATGTCAAAGTGGCAACACATGTTCATCAGATTTAGAAGAAGCATTGGATAACTAGCAGAAAAAAATGTATGAAGTATCTACAAGGAGATGTGTTAGATTAAACAAAGAAGTTCGTTGGATAGGCACAACAGTAAGTAACTTGCCCACCTTTGATGGTCTAAATCATTTAGAAGCATTCTTGTTGGATTTTGAAGAAATTGTACCAACACAACAAAGATTGTTGGAAATGGATGAGGCCTTGAAAACAAATCCATCAAGATGGTGGGGGACACACAAAAACAACATTACAGACTGGGTACAATGTCGCACTTTGATGACAATGCGGGTTTCAAAGCAAGTAGAAGGCTGCGAAGTTAGGTACACAAGTTGAAGCTGTCCGAAGGACCATGTGCGAAGTTGTGAGGAAGCCTGGAGCAGCATTCCTCAAGAGAATGTTGAAATAATGTAACTATGAAGAGCATTCTTATTATTTTGTTATTGGATTAAATCCCCATTGTGGATTAATCTTGTCATTATTATTATTGGATTAAATCCCCA
>CBVK0103042334.1:0-28520 GCA_900067695.1 Picea abies | reverse complement strand
TTTTGGCATTCCTGTTTATTGTAAAAAGGCCTTCAGAGCCTCATTGTATTGATCTTCTTGTGAATGCGAGTAGCCATCACATCTCTTCTTACAGATAAGTTGCCTTCATTCTAGCGAGTCTTTCACTCTGTATTTTTACAGTCTCTGTACATTTATTTCATTAATAGAAATCGTGTATTACTATATCCCTATTTTTATGGTTGCATCTCTGATATATTTATGTTATATTATTGAATATCTACGATATCTCTGTGCATTTCTTTATTATATCTTCGATCTCATTTCGTGCCAAAAATAATCCGGATCAGGAGCATGGTGGTTGTGTGAGCATACTATTGTGGGGCCGAGTTGATGACAAATTCAGAGTGATGTTCATATGGGCAAGGTTGGGGGTGGGTGCGATATGAATGGGAGGGTGATCCTCAATCTGAAAGATATGGGGAGGTCTAAGCGGGTGAGTTGGTGACAAATTCAGAGTGATGTTCTTATGGGCAAGGTTGGGGATGGGTGCAATATGAATGGGAGGGAAATGCTCAATATGAAAGATATGGGAAAGGGATGGAGGTCTAAGCATAGAATTTTTGTAGTGTGAATATTCTGAGCTATGTTGGTGGGTAGGCGTAGGACATAGGATCAAGGAGTTAATAGTAATGTGGTGAAGAGATTGGAGGCTCGGATTACTTTCTCTATGGATTGCAGGGCATTGTTTTTGAACTGCAGACGCCTTGAGAGGATTCCAGTAAGGGAATATGGATGGAAGTGGTTCAGTGGGAGTTTGTTCGGTGGCCACGAGGACGTTAGGGTCAAGATATGGTACGAGAGGGGGAAATGGGTTATGGATAGCATCGGTGGGTAGGGTTTTGTTGGAGATATTAATTACAAGTCGTGAGCTTCATGCTTACTCTATTGTCACAAAAACGGAGAGGTTAGTCTATTAGACATGGCAAAGAGAAGTGTTAGCAGGAGCTTATTTATGAGTCAATCTTTAATCTTTCTCGAGCTATGTTAAGTAGATAGAAGTCAGTCAAAATTTATTGTCCTCTTAATTGTTTGAGTCAGTTTTACTTCTACAGGAAGTCTTAGTTTTATCTATATATGTCTGAATCTGTAAGTAGTTGATATGTAGAAATAGAGAGAACAAAGTCGATAGTAAGAAGAAACAGCAGTTGTAAGGAGTGAAGAAGTCTCAGAGCTCAAGCTCTATGTTTTTGTAAGTTGCAGAAGTTGTTCAGAAGTCATTGGAGCCAAAGCTAAACACAATATTGTATTTTGTAACCGTGTGCATTGCCAAAGTTCTTAATATATTAGTTATTTGAGTGTTTTTTGTATTTCTAAGTTTAATGTTGTGAAAAATATCTTCTCTTTGTTTATGATCAAGCTTAAGTTCATAGTTTATGTGTTGAGAATAGCAGAGTATCAAGAAATTGTTTATCAAGTTTTTTCATCATAGTGCACAGTATATCGTGCCTATGCGGCCTTAGCCACTGCGTTGCATAGAGTTTATCTACACGTTGTAGATTTGAGATCTGGTATCAGAGCAGGTTCTATCAAAACATGTTTATCTAGATCAGTAGCTCTGTCATAAGAAAAACTATGGCTTCTACTTCAAATATGCAAGCTCCCACTTTTACAAGTAAAAACTATGAGTTATGGTCCTTGACCATGAAGGAATTATTTTGGGGTCAAGATGTATGGGAGATAGTCAGGAATGGCTATGTGGAACCAGTGGATCAGGCAGCGTACAATGCACTTACACAAGATGAGAAAGATGCTTTGAAAGATCAAAGGAAAAGGGATGGAAAGGCGATGTTTCACATACATCAAGACATGCATGAAAGCATACTCCCAAGAGTTGCATCAGTAAAGCAAGCCAAAGAAGCATGGGACATATTACAAACCTCTTATCAAAGTATGGACAAAGTCAAGACTTCAAAACTACAAATTCTTAGAATAGATTTTGAAACTCTATCAATGAAAGACACATATTCAGTAGATTTCGTATAACCATGTTATTGGTCCGATAAATTAGATTAAGTCTCATGGAGAAACCATAGAATACAAGAAGGTTGTTGAGAAGGTACTTAGGAGTCTTCCTCCTAAATTTGATACCCTTGTTGTGACTCTAGGAGAGAACAAAAATCTAAGTCAGTTTAGCCTAGATGAGCTACAAGCTTCCCTCATTAATCATGAACACAGATTAAATAGGTCAAGTATGTCATTAGAAAATGCATTAATCATGAACACAGATTAAATAGGTCAAGTATGTCATTAGAAAATGCAGTTTTTGTGCAGACAACTATAAGTCGTGGAAGAGGAAGGGGGAGAGAAAACTCTAGAGGTAGAGGAAGGAGTTATACTAGAGGTGGACGCGGTAGCAATCCTGCAAATATTGGTGGAAGAGGTCAAAATCAAAATAACAGTTAGCCAAATAATCAAAGATTCAATGTCATTACTGTAAAAAGTACAGACATTATGCATATGAGTGTAGGAAGAGATAGTATAACCAGATCAAGCAAGGTCAAGAAAATTCAAACAATGTAAATGCTCCCTCCAGACCTATGTTTATGGAGCACACTGAAGCAATACCAATAGTCTCACCAGTTGAATGTAATGTTTCTCAAAAAAGTCCATGTGCCACATGGTATTTAGATTCAGGCTATAGTAATCACATGACAGGAAACTTAGAGTTGTTTTTTAGTTTGGATAAGTCAGTCCAAACTAAAGTTACACTTGGAACAGATATCCAAGTCAATGTCTTAGGTAAAGGAAGTATTAACATTTTAACTGAACAAGGAGAACAAAAAGTTATGCCTGATGTATATTATGTTTCTGGTCTAAAGCATAATCTAATGAGCACAGGCCAGTTGGTACAGAAAGGATATAAAATCTATATGGAAGATAATAATTGTGTGATTATGGATAGATATCCAAGTGACCAACTTATTGCAAGAATTTAGATGACAAGTAACAGAATGTTTCCATTAACATCGAAGCTAGCCATGAAGAGAAAAAAAACTCAAGATGTCAGTGAAGCAAAAGATGTGCAACATGACACTACATTCAAAGTAGAAAGTGAAGTAGTAAGTGCATGCAGTTCCAAAGATAGTGCAGGCAATGTTAAGGGAAAATGAGATAGTAGCGCAAAGACATTCCAATCTAAAGTACAGGATGATTCCTGGATATGGAATTTCATATTTGGACGTTTAAACTTTGGAGGTTTGAAGCTACTACACACAAAAGATATGATGAAAGGTTTACCATTAATTGAAAAACCAAAAAGAATAAGCGAAGGTTGTATTTTTGGAAAGCAGCATAAAGAGTCTTTTCCAGTTGGAAAGTATTACAGAGAAAAATCTCCACTGGAAATAGACATTCATATATTTGTGGACCAATGAAAACACCATCTATAGGTGACATCACCTATTTTCTTACATTTATTGATGTTTTCTCATGAAAAACATGGATTTAGTTCCTAAAACATAAATCTGACGCATTGGGTTGTTTTCAACATGGATTTAGTTCCTAAAACATAAATCTGACGCATTGGGTTGTTTTCAATAGTTCAAATCACTTGTGGAGAAGAAGAATGGTTATTACATCAAGGTTCTAAGGATTGATAGACGTGGTGAATATGTTTCAAGTCATTTTCAGAACTTTTGTAAATTTCATGACATTAACAAGCAATTCACTATGTGGTATACACCACAGCAGAATGGTGTCGCAGAAAGGAAGAATCACACCATCATGGAGATGGTGTGCAATATGTTGGCAGACAAACATATGTCAAATGAGTATTGGGTTGATTCAGTAGCAACTGCAGTATACATCATGAATAGATGTCCGACAAAGAGTGTGAAAAACAAAGTTCCTCAAGAATCTTGTACAGGTAGGAAGCATAATGTGGCGCACTTAAAAAAATTTGGTTGTGTCACATACACACATGTTCCATATGAGTTGAGAAAGAAGCTAGATAACAAAGGACATAAATGTATATTTGTTTGATATTATGAAGATACAAAAGCATACAAATTGTATGATCCCATTGTAATAAAAGTCATAATCAGTCACGATGTTCAATTTGTGGAAAATGAAGCATGGGATGGAAGCATAGAAAGGATAGTTAAAATCATTGATGTTATCGCGCATGATGATACAGAGGAAGAAGTGGTTCAAACACCATTTATAATTCAATGCACAGTTCCTTCCTCTCTTAGAACTACAACACAAATAACAACGCAAACTACTCCAGTGAGATCTATAGGTGTGCAGTCTACACCTAGAGTGAAACAAACTCTAGCAAGAAATCCAAGCAGTTCTACATCTCCAGATCAATCAGTCACAAGTTTGTTACCAAGGAAGACAAGAAGTTTGCATGACATCTACAATGTTGACACGGAAAATTTATTTTCAATCTTTGCCTTTTTTTCACAAATAGATGATCCATTAACTTTTGAAGAAGATGTCAAAAATTATGCATGGGCACAAACCATGGATGAAGAAATTAAAAGAATTGAAGACAATCAGACATGGAAATTGGTATATGTACCTAAATACAAGGATGTAATAAGTGTCAAGTGGATTTATAAAACCAAGAAATACGCAGATGGAAATGTGCAAAATCACAAGACAAGGCTAGTTGCAAGAGGTTTTACACACAACCTAGAATTGACTTCAATGAAACATTTGCACCAGTTGTGTGTATGGACACAGTCATAACTATTTTATCTATTGTTGTGTAGAATAGATTGTCTATTTACCAAATGGATGTAAAATCAGCCTTCTTGAATGGACATTTATAAGAAGAAGTATATGTGGAACATCCACAAGGCTATGAGGTTCCAGGACAAGAAAATAGGGTGTACAGATTGAAGAAGGCACGATATGGATTAAAGAAATCTCCCAGAGCTTGGTACATTTGCATATATTCCTATCTCACTCAGAATGGATATCAAAGAAGTGAATGTGAGAAAACATTGTACATCAAAGCAAATCAATAAGGGAATATGTTAATTGTCTTCTTATATGTAGATTATTTGATTTTTACATGTGATTTTGGCATAGAAAAATTTAAGTAGGTCATGTAAGATGAGTTTGAAATGACTGATTTGGAGCTTATCAGATATTTTTTGGGTATTGAATTTCACCAGTACAAAGCTGGTATATTTATTTCACAATCTAATTATGTGCATGGAATTTTGAAAAAAATCAACGTGATAAATTCCAAATCATCCTGAACACCTATCATAACAGGATTCAAGTTAAGCAAGGATGATGAAGGGTCCAAGGTGGATCCCACACTATTTAAAAGGTTGGTAGGAATTCTTATGTATCTGAAAAAAACAAGGCCTGATATTATGTATGGAGTGAGCCTGATTTCAAGGTTCATGGAAACTTCAAAATAATCCCATTGGAAGGTAGGAGAAAGAATTATGAGATATGTGAATGGAACAAAAGATTTTGGCATTATGTATTCTACTTCAGAATATTTCATACTTATTGGATACACCGATAGTGATTGTGGAGGCAGCATAGATGATAGGAAAAGTACCATTGGGTACACATTTCATTTTGGAACAGGTATAGTGTCATGGGCATCAAGGAAGCATCCCATTGTGACTAATTCTTCAGCTGAAGTTGAGTGTGTCGCAGCTATAAGCACATACTTTCAAGCAGTCTAGATGAGAAGAATGTTAAAAGATTTGTTGCAGGAACAACAGGAACCAACTATAATATTTTGTGACAACAATTCAGCCATCATGTTATCAAAGAATCATGTGTAATATTTTGTGACAACAATTCAGCCATCATGTTATCAAAGAATCATGTGTTTCACAAGAAAACCAAGCACATTGATACTAGGTATCATTTTATCAAAGAATTAGTGAATAACAAAGAAATTTGTTTAGAATTTTGAAAGTCTAAATAAAAAATCACAGATATATTTACAAAAGATTTGGCAAAAGATGCATTTCAGAAACTGCGCAGTTTTCTAGGAGTTGGCACAGTCATAGATGTTTGATAGTTCAGGTAAATTCAAATTTTTTGATTTAAATTTTTTGTTTTGTAAACTCGCCTACTTATAATTAAGGGGGAGTGTTGGAGATATTAATTACAAGTCATGAGCTTCACTCTTACACAAACTTTGTCTGTCACAAAAACAGAGATGTTAGTCTGTCAGACATAGCAAGGAGAAGTGTTAGCAAGAGCTTATTTATGAGTCGATATTTAATCTTTCTCAAGCTCTATTAATTCAATAGAAATCAATCGAAATGTATTGTCATCTTAATTGTTTGAGTCGGTTTTAATTCTACAGGAAGTCTGATTTTTATCTATATATGTCTAAGTCTGTAAGTAGTCGATATGCAAAAATAGAGAGAACAAAGTCAATAGTAAGAAGCAACAGCAGTTGTAAGGAGTGAATAAGTCTCAGAGATCAAGCTCTGTGTTTTTGTAAGTTGCAGAATTTGTTCAGAAGTCATTGGAGCTGAAGCTCAACACAGCATTATATTTTGTAACCGCGTGCAGCACCAAAGCTCTTAATATATTAGTTATTTGAATGTTTTTGTATTTCTGAGTTTGATGTTGTGAAAAATATATTTTCTTTGTTTATGATCAAGCTTAATTTCATAGTTTATATGTTGAGAATAGCAGAGTATCAAGAAATTGTTTATCAAGTGTTTTCATTACAGTGTGCAGTATATCATGTAGTTTGTGAACTGCGTTGTAAGTCTTGATAGTTCAGTGACGAAGAGTTTAACTATGCAGTCTTAGCCACTATGATATGCAGAGTTTATATGCGCGTTGTAGATCCAAGAGGTTTGTGTAAGTTGATAATGAAGGAGTGTAGCTAACGAATAAAGGGTGAAAAGTTGTGGACTGAGTTTCCAATCGAATCTACGGTCTAGCATGGTGTTCTCTTGAAAGGTCTTCAAAATCCAAAATATGTGAGGTTGTGAGGAAGGCATAATATACATGTAAGGTTTCATCATGTGGCTCATTGAGGAATCATTTAATTGATCAGAGGTCAAGGAACTATAGCAAGAAAAGGTAGTACATGCAAAAGATAAGTATGTTGATGGAAAAACTCACCAAGGAGAGTTGTAGCTAGATGAAGAGTTGTTTATTGAAAGGTTGATGCCAAATATCCTTGCCAAAAAATGGAGAATAAAGAGTCAAGGTAATTATGGGTGGGAGGGTTGTGCTCAAGGAATCAGATATAAGGATGACTTCTTGTTTAAATAAGACTTCCACTTCAATTTAGAACTAAAGTAAGAATATTATTGAAAGCAAGTGTTGAAGTAGATCTAGGTGGGAAGGAACACTTGAAAAGAACCAAATCTAAAAGCTTTTGACTTAAAAATGAGGATTCTAAAGAAATATGAGAAAAAAGGATTTAAGTGACTGTTAAAAATCACACACAACAAACTCGTATCCAATTAAAAAATTCCCAAAAAATTGCACAGTATAGATGAAAAGAACATTATGTTTTAAATACTCTCTTTTTAATAAAAATACATCTTATAAAATTTTTGTGTGAGATATAACAAAGACAAGAAGTTGTAAATTTATGCATATAAAAGAAATTGCAACACCACTCTATGAACACAACTTTGTGAGAGAAGAAATTGCAGCACCACTCTATGAACACAACTGTGTGAGAGAAAATTTGTTGTAGATTATAAAAAAAACTACATCACAACTTTGTTTCAGATAAAATGAATTACAGAATCACTCTATTTGCATAAATAAAAACACTAGAACATTATTCTGCAATTACGGGAATACTACTCTAAGAGACAAGTAAAATAGTTGTAGATGAGAAGAGCATTCGATCCCTTTTTTTGCATCCAAAGATAAGAACAAAATTGGGACTAAATAAGCGCCCAACAACTGCATTGAGGACTCAATGCAACCGATGAAGAAAAAAAACCTAGAAAATTTCACTCAAACACTTGGAAGCTTTTAAATTTACATCTAGAGTTCAAAATCATCTAGGTGCCCATTGAATGCCAAGAAACTAGGCATCAATTATTTCAATCTCCCCCTTGATGTCAATTTTTTTAATTCACGATAGCAGACTAGGATTTCAAATATATCCTTTGGAAATTCCTTAGTAAAAAAATTTGTGAGTTGATCTTCAAATCGACAAAATTCAAAAGAGATGAATTGTTGTTGTACAAGATCTCGAATGAAATGATGTCGAATATCAATATGTTTTCTCCTACTATGGAATACAAGATTCTTTGTCATGGAGATTTTGCTTTGATTGTCACTATAGAATTTGATGGTATTATTGAATTTCTCTCCCAAGTCTTCAAATAATATTTCCATCCAAATAGCTTGTGTACTTGTTGATGAAGTTGCAATATACTCTTATTCAGTTGTAGATAGAGCAACAATGGGTTTTTGTTTTCTTCTCCAAGAAATAAGCTTTCCTCCAAAGAGAAAATCATATCCAGAAGTACTCTTTAAATCATCCAAGATACCTTCCATGTCTTTTTGTATGCTACAACATTGTAATTATTAGTAGCATTATAAAACAATCCAAAAAAATTGGTACCACTTACATATATAAGAATTATTTTGGTTGCTTGCCAATGAGACTCATAAAGTTGATGCATGAACCAAGCAACCAAACTCACAACAAACATAATTCCTAGTCTAGTGGCTATCAGATACATAATACTACCAATTAGATATCTATAAAGAGTGGAATTACAAATTGGAGTTTCACCTTCCTTCATCAATTTACTCCCAACAATTATGGGACTGCTCACGGTTTTACAACCTTACATTTTAAACTGCTTCAACAAGCCTTCAACATATTTGGATTGACAAATGGATATACCTAAAACTGTTTGTTTGATTTGCATATCCAAAATCATACATCTCAAATTCATATTTCATTGCCTCTTTGAACTCCTCCACAACTGAGAATGATATTCCCATAAATATTAAGTCATCTACATATACACAAAGAATGATGAAATATGATCCTACAACCTTTTTGTATACGACACTTTTAGAAGGAAATTGATCAAATCCTTGATCATGAAGATAGTTATCTATTCTATAGTAGCAAGCTCTAGGGGCTTGTTTAAGACCATAAAAATCATTTTTAAGCCTATAAAGATAATATTATTTACCTTTAGCAATGAAACCTTGAGGTTGTTCAACATAAACTTCTTCCTTCAAATATTGAAACCTTGAGGTTGTTCAACATAAACTTCTTCCTTCAAATATCCATTTTTAAGAAAGCATATTTAACATCCAACTGATAAACTATTAAATTTAATTGAGATGGAGTGGAAAGAAAAGTTCTTACAGTTTCAAGTCTTGCTACAAGGGAAAATGTTTACTCATAGTCAATTCCTTCTTGTTGCACATATCCTTTTGCATATAAATGTGCTTTATACTTTGAAATACTTCTATCCATATTAATTTTAGCTTCTAAATCCACTTTACTCCAATAGTGGATTTTCCATAAGGAAGATCAACTAACTCCCATGTGTCATTTTTCTCAATCTATGACATATCATCCCCCATGGCTTACACCCATGGCTCATCAATGAAATATTCTTTAAAATTAAAAGGTTCAACATGGGAAAAATAAAAAAAGAGAAAAATTATCACCGACATACCTAGATGTCTCATATAACTCCTTCAAACTTCTTGTTTTTCTAGGACTAGATGGAGGTGTCTCTTGGGTATCAACATGATATCTTGTTATCGAAGAAGATGAATATTGCTTTGATGGAGAAATACTTGAAGGTAAGATTGTATTTCTTACAATGGAGGGCTACAAAGATTGATCATTGTTCTCAAAGATTGAATTTTCAATATGTGGAGTATTCACTTTATCTTCTCCTTCATTCTTGAGATAAACTCCCCCTCATCAAATATCACATCTCTACTAACATAAAGCTTATTAATAAATGGAGCATAACAGATCTAAGCCTTTATTTATTTTAAATATCTAATGAAAATACATTTCACAGATTTTTCATCTAATTTATGTCTTTGTTGTACAGGAATGTGAAAAAAGCATGTAGACCCAAAAAATTTCAGATGATAATAGTTGGTTTTTTACAAAACCAAGCTTCATGATTAGAATATTTTACCATATTTGTAGGAATTTTATTGAGGATATATGTAGATGTATGGACTACATCTTCCCAATACATGTTTGATAAACACATTTCTTTAAACATACATCTATCCATCTCTACAATTGTTCTATTTTTACTCTCTGCTACTCCATTTTGTTGAGGAACATATGTAGTAGCTAACTCCTTGATGTTATGTAAGCTAAAAAATTCTTTGAATTCATTGGAGGTGAATTCTCGACCTCAATCAATTTCCAATACTTTCAAATAGTATCCTGATTCCTTCTCAACAAGTGCTTTAAATTTTTGAAAGAAACTAAAATATTGAGACTTCTCACTTAATAAATAGACCAAATACATCCTTGAAAAATCATCTACAAAGAGAAGAAAATACAAATTATTTCGAAGAGATAAAGTTTGCATGGGGCCACAAATATTTGCATGCACTAAGGCCAAAGGTTCATGTGCTATAAAATGATGATGGGGAAATATATCTCTATGTTTATTACCTATTGCACAACCTTCACATATCTTATTATTTGGCTCTATGAATGAAGGAAAACCTCTTACCAAGTTCTTATTTTACATGAAGGAAAGAGATCCAAAATTAAGGTGCCCAAACCTCTTGTGCCATAACTAAGACTCATCAATTGAGGCCTTCAAGCAAGATACAATTGATTCCATACTTAATAAAAACATCCAATTATTTGTCATATGAACTTTGGCTATAAGGCCATTGTTGTTAAAAATCTTACAAAACTTTCCTTCAAAAACAGTCTTGTAGTTTTTAGAATTTAGCTACCCTATGCTAATCTAGTTATGCTTTAAACTTGGAAAAAACAAAGTATCATGTACATACATAAAACTTCCATTATTGATTTTTATGGCAAGGGTACCTTTTCCCATTACTCATGCCTCATTATCATTGCCAAAATTTACTTTCTCCTTCACAATCTTATCTAACTTTACAAACAGGTTTTTATTTCCAGTCAAGTGATTTGAGCAGCCACTATCTAAATACCATATGAAATCATGTTTGTCATAAAAATTGTTACATCCGAGAAACAAATTTTGAGAGTTCTCACCTTCATCTTTACTAAAATTTGCTTGAGATGTGTCTCTTTTCTTCTTAAAACAATAATTTTCAAGGTGGCCATCTTTATTACAATAGTTGTAATGAAAGTAACCTATCTCAGGGTTGTTTCTTCTTCCTCTACCATGGCCTCCTCTTCCTTTGTATATTCCATAGCCTCTACCTCCTCTATATGATGATGAAAAAAAAAGTAGAAACATCGTTCATGGCAATGGAAGACTATTTCCTCTTGTCGTCAACCTTCCGCTTGCTTTGGAAGGCTTGATCCAAAGGTTCCTCATTCTTTTTTAACATGTCTTTATGTACATGAAGGCTTCCAGACAGATCGGCAACGGTTAGCTATGATAAATCCATTAACTCTATAAAAATAGTGATGGTATCAAATTTTTTAGGAAGACTTCTTAAAACATTTTCAACAATCCTCCTATATTCAATAGATTCACCACGAGCATGAATAACATTCACAATATTTTATACTCTATTAATAAAAGATTCAACACCTTCAATTACTTTCATACTAAGAGATTCAAAATATCTTCTCAACATTTGAAGTTTGACAACTTTTACCTTTGCATATCCCTTGCATGCAGTCTCCAAGGTTTCCCAAGCATCATGGGACTTACTACACTCTCTAATATTTGGAAATATTGTGATGTCAACTCCAGTTTGAAGGGTGAACGAAGCTTTGTCTTCCTTTTTTTTGTTCTCCTTCAAATCCATATTTTGATCAATGGAGAGATCATTGTAGGCAGCCTGATCAACTGGCTTTGTGTAGCCTACATAAACAAGCATTCATAAATATTGTGAGATAAGTAAATTTCTCATCCTCACACACCAGTACTCATAGTTTACCCCACTGAAAAGAGGAATATGGTACTATAATGCATTTGAATTTTGGGCCATTTCTCCTTCTCCAAATAAAATAAATTTTTGAAATCAACCTACTCTAACACTAATTTAATAAATATGAGAAAAAAGGATTTAAGTGACTGTTAAAAATCACACCCAACAAAGACAAATCTTGTCGAGTTAAAAAATTCCCAAAAAATTGCATTCACTTTATTTTTAATAAAGTTACTATTGATAAAATTTATGTGTGAGATATAACAAAGACAATAAGTTGTAAATTTATGCAGATAAAAAAAATTGCAGCGGCACTTTGTGAACACAAATTTGTGAGAGAGAATTTGTTGTAGATTATACAAACACTACAACACAACTATGTTTCAGATAAAATAAATTACAACATCACTCTGTTTGCATAAAGAAAAACACTACAACACTATTTTTCAATTCTGAGAGAACTACTTTGAGAGACAAATAAAATCATTGTAGATGAGAAGAGCGTTCAATCCCTTTTTCTGCACCCAAAGATAAGAACAAAATTGAGATTAAATAAGCTCCCGGCAACTGCGTTGAGGAGCCAATGCATCCGATGAGGAAAAAAATGTGGCAAACTTCACACAAACACTTGGCAACTTTTAAATTTACATATGGAGTTCAAAATCATCTAGGTTCCCAGTGAATGCCTAAAAACTAGGCATCAATTATTTCATATTTTGGGTGGGGCACTAAACCTTGGAACCTAATATTGAAGAATGAACTAAACCTAGGAACCTAATATTGAAGAATGAGCATCGGGGTGGCAGGAGTGGGAGGGGTATTTTTCGATCCCAAGGGAAATATCAAGTTGTGTTATGCTTGGAGTATAGATCGAGCCACAAACAACCAAGACGGGGAGTATGTCTTATTACAAGGACTTCAACTAGCTAGGGAGAAGCATATCCAAAATCTCATTATACTCAGTGAATATAAGAACACAACTAAATATTTTTTTCAAGGCTCAACGCCAAAGGATGCCTAATTGGGAGTTATATTTAGAAGAATCTAGAATAATATTATGGTCATCCTCTAGGTATCATTTCTCCATATCCTAGAGGAAAACAACGGTCTATCTAAAAAGAAGACAAAACTAGCAACTAAGTGGACAAAAGGGACTCTTCATGTCAACGAAAGATCCCCCCACACCATATGTAATATCCCCAAGGACGAGCCCCAGTTCTATTTATGAATTGTAAACATGTTTTGTAGGTTGGTGAGCCGAGTGCTGATAAGTTGGTGGGCTTATGTGTTTACTAGGCCAGATGATTCAGGGGATCAAATTTTGCTCAAAATTAAAAGTGCTCAGAATCACTTCAAAACAAACAGGGACGTAGGCCTCGTCATCACGAACCCAATGCACTTTGAATAGGTTCAAATGGACATTGTATGAGGGAGATATCACATTCTGTTCGATTTTCCAAACAAGCAAAAATTTGTTGATTATACAGTTCATATAGTTGATGACATGGCATATGCTGACATGGAAGGTGTTGATTGGTAAAAGTTGATGTAGAAATCATTTAATTGAGAGATGTGTGGACAAATTATATTTGGACACATGGCATGTTGATGGAAAATGGGGAGGTGCCACATGGCCCAGACATGGGCTACCACGTGGCACCATGTTAAAGGTTGTTTGTTTAAAATTTTGTGGAGTCCATAGGGGTCGAACCATGGACCTCCATGCATATGGAAGAGTCTTGGAAAAGGCCACCCAACCAGTGCGCCCATGGGTATTTCTTATTATATATATGTGAAAACTTTTATTTAAGTTTTATATTGTTGTAATTTGGGTGTGGGTCTGGGCTGGAGCTTAGCCCCAGCCCTCATTTTTGTACACTGTTTACAAGTGACCACCATATGAAATGTGCATGGTTTTAGTTTTCAAATGATCAGCATGGTAGCCCACCACTTGTCAAACTCTCATGCCACCTTGTAACAAAGCCCCGAAATTGCACTGGGATGTGGCCATATGGCCCCCCATGCACCCAACACCTCTGCCTTTGGGGGCCCAAAATCTGCTAATGGTGTGACACTTTGGCACCAATCATGGAATGCACGTGGGTGCTAGGTTTAGGCATGGGAAATGCCTAAAATCCAGGTTATATACACAGAGGTGCGTTTTGGTGAACCAGAGACAGCAAGCTTGAAGGGGAAAACTTCCAGGAAGCATATCTTCTTCATTAGTATTCTATCCTTGTTAGGTTTACACGTGGAGGTAAATACCTCCCGCAACTACCATAATATCAATAATTAGATCTCATTTTCAAAATATTTGTCACACTACCAACCTTCCTAACTTCTTAACTCAACAAAAGTATGGTGATCTTGGAAAGCTTTTCTTAATGTTTTTCTAGCACAAAAACAAAATTCTAAAGAATAGCAAGTAATCACTTACCCTTTTAAGGTCCGATAGACCAATTCAATCTTAATGGACATTAATCACCATCATCATCATTAAATCATCATCTTTAACAAACATAAATCATACAATTTTTAAAAAAAATAGAATAGAATACACCTCTTTATGAAAAAAGCTATTTTGAACTATGAATATCACTCATTCGCATAAAAATAAAAATACATTTCCTCAAACATAAATGGATTGTCAAAATGCTTTCTCGTGTTATAATTCCTATGTCATAGTTGAAATTATGATGTTTTATGTTGAAACGTAAATAACTTCACAAAAAGGTTCCAAGTACTCTAGAAGCCCTTTAGTTATAATTCTTTGTATTTACATGGTTATAAAATAATTCCAATTCTTTATGTTTAGACGGTTACTAAAAAGAATTCCAAATAGTTCCAAGTACTCGGGAAGCCCCTTTAGTTATAGTTCTTTATATTTACATCGGGAAGCCCCTTTAGTTATAATTCTTTATATTTACATGGGTATAAAAGAATACCAAATACTTTGACGGCTCTTAGATTATTCAAGAAGAAGCTCCAAAAAAGTAAATAGTAGTTGTTGTTTCTTTTTTTTTAAGTAATTTAATTTAATTATTTTTTTTGGTTTAGTTTGTTCGTTATTTATGTGACTAGTTTATGGTATTAAAAAAATTGATTATTGATATTTAAAACATTAAAATTATTTGGCCATATTAAACACATCAATTTTTAATATGGATAGATTTTTTTGAGTGTCTCCTATTAGGTTTTCGAACTTTAATCTTCTTACAAAATTAAATTCTTGAAATTTAATTATCTCAGTGGAATCTAACTAAATAAAATTGAAGTACATGGGACTTTAACCTCTTTACAAAATTAAACCCTTGAAATATAATCATCCTAGTGGGATCTAACTAAATAAAATTGAAGTACATGGGGGGTGGGCTTTCATCCACTTATGTGTGAATTGATCACGATACTATTTAATATAATATATTTGTGTTCAACCACATGTTCGACCACTACCTCAAGGTGCCTCATGGCTTAAAGCTAAGCTCTCATGAGAATTAAATCTTACCTAATGATGAAAATATCATCACTTTCCACCATTAGATCAAACCCCTATACATGAGGGTGGGATTTGATACACTTATATGTGTATGGGTCACAGTACCATTTTATATAATATCTCTAAATGTAAATCAACCACTACTTCAAGATATCCTTATAAAATTTTCTTTAATTTATTTTTTTTAATTATAAAAAAAATATTTTTTTTTATAATATGAAATAAAATTTTGAAATAAAATTAAAATCAATCAAATGAATGTTTAAAAAACATTAAATAGACTCACAAATACATTCGAAAGATTCACAATTTGTCGTTAGGATCCGTTAATTATTTCCATTTTTAGAAAAAGAGAAAATGCTGTTAAGGAAAAGAGAAAATTCACGTTACAAATATCAATTGAATAGAAATAGAGTTAATTAAATGAATTTATGAAACGAATTGTATAGTTTTACATTTTATTTTATCTTTGGTAAAAGGGATTGTTTAATTATGTATAGTTTCCCATTTTATTTTATCTTTGGTAGGTTTAATTATTTATTATGCTTTAAAAAAAAAAGTCTAGGAAGAGAGAAAAATTGAGGGAAAAAAAAATAATTAAATAAAAATGGAATTAATTAAATGAATTTTTCAAAAACATTAGATAGTCTCACATACATATTGTCTTTGGTTGAGGACTTTATAAGTTACTTTTTTACTTAGCAATAAAATAATTAAATAAAAATTATATATATATATATATATAAAAGATTAATATCATAAATTAAAATTGTTGTTATATTAAATATTTTATTAAAAAAAGACAATTTATATTGAAAAGTGAGAATGGAAATCACAATTTTCATGTGTTTATAGAATCATATGTAAAAAGAAAGTACTTAAGTTATGTATCTTGTACAAAAATAGTTAGCATATCTCCTCCATTTATCATTACATTGACATGTATTTTGATACTTAGTCACATAAAAATAAGATTAGTCTTGTCCATTGGATGTAGCTTGGTTGATTGGGAGGAATGATTGCTACCCTCCCCACCCAAGTTCAATTCCTTGTGAGTGACATGGTGTGCCCTTAAATGGGTCTATAAGATGATCTTGTTGTTGAGCCCCCAATATTGAAAATACTTGGTCTCCCTATGTTCTCTCGCGAATTTTTTTTTGGGAGGTTGGTTTCGTGGATGTAGCAAGCACCGATATGTTGTGTTGTGAAACACATAAAAAAAAAGGAACAAGACTAGTCTCTTAGAATTGTCCCCTTATCACCCAAAACTAAATCATCCAAAAATTTCATGAACATATCCACCTTTAAAAAAAACTTGTCTTAATGAATCCAAAATATTAAATACTTATAATAACTCACAAAACAATAAAGCACCAACTCCAAATAGATTATATGAATTTCAATGTCCAAAACCTCCATATCAAACAAGAAACATCAGAAATTAAGCAAAGAAACTCAATTGAATCTCCTCACCTAGATTCCTCAATGATCACAGAACCTTCAATGAGATGTTGACCTTCTTTGAAAAGAAGATTTGCTTCATAATTATGTTCTTTCAGTGCATGAGTAAAAGAAATCATATTTAAAGACTTAGGAACTACTTGTTATTTCTTGGTCATGAGGTCTTTATTCAGTGAACCAGTGACATAGTGTGTGTGTTTGTGGGATATTAAAGAATACCCCTAATTTCACTAGATATTGATGTGGGATATTAAAGAATACCCCTAATTTCACTAGATATTGATAAATATCGAGCCTAAAATCCATCTATTGAACCCCCTCCCATTACATATTTCCAATAAAAAAACCCATTATTTTTACTAGATACCTCTTTTTATACCCCCCCAATACCTATAAACCCCTCTGCTACCCCCTCACTTCCAGGGGTAACTATAGAATTTTTTTTCCACAACCCACATTGCAAAAAACAGTTTCAATGATGTCATTCTAGATACTTTACAGATAATTCCCCACATATGCCTTCCATTACTTGTTTATCTCATCTCACTCAGATGATATTGCGCATTACACATTTAGGTACATTGTTCTAACACTTCATATCGAGTGATAATGTCAATACTTGAGGCATTAAACTGATGATCATGGTTTGAATTGGATAATGAATCATGATGATTTGAATTTATACTTTTTTCCTTGTCTCACCTTGGTGGTCATCGTCATCATCTAGTCAAGTGTTGTCACTCTTGGGAAAGGTTGTACTACTTGGGGGAATTAATGGGGGTAATGTGTCCATATCCCTTACCATGAATAACATATTCCATCTATGGCTTATCTGTTGTCATTTATTTTGGGTAGGTTGTTACATGCATCCAAAAAAGGTCTATGCTTCATAATCCCATGAGAAAAAGGAGCTTGAATGTTCGAGGTTGATGCGAATTTATAAAAAATGATATAGAAAGAGAAAAATATATAATTCAAAATGCAAGGAAAAGAAACAAATAAGAAAAGAAAAATATTAAAAACCAAAAAATAAATGAAGCATGAGATCTACTCCCTTGCTAAGATGCCATTACCCCAAGTCCTATGCAGTAAATGCATATCTTACAAAATGACTTAGCAAATCAAAGTTAAAATCCAAAAAGGCTAAAGCTATAAGGAAAAAGGAAAGCATGGGTTTGGAAAGACACATTGCCAAGGAAATAGTATCTCATTTCCTAAGCACTCCTCGAGGCTCTACAAAGGCACTCCTGAGGATGACTGTCATACATGGCCTCATATGTCAGTGACAATCCACCCATGAAGTAAACCCTAATCCATACCACATATCATTGCATNNGACAATCCACCCATGAAGTAAACCCTAATCCATACCACATATCATTGCATCTACTTCTTGATGGGTTCCTTGGGACATCCTTCTTGTTCCAGGTACTATCACACCTAATAAGGGGTAATAATGATCCTCTCGCACCTAATCTTAAGTGAAAAATAGCAAAAATGTTGCCCCCAAAGTGAAAAATAACAAAAATGTTGCTCCAAAAAATGAAAAATAGTGAAAATGTTGCCCAAGAAAGCCAAAATAGTAAAAATGAAGAGTGAGTGTGTTCAAAAATGTGATAATACGATTCCATCCAAAAGAATTTATATGTTTCTGTGTCGAAACATTGTTTTCCGTGCCAAAACATCATGTCCCCCTATTTTTTTTTGGTCAACGGATGTTTTTGTTTTCCACTTTTCAGCCGAACTAATGACTTTCAATCGAAAGTTAGTTTTTCCGTTAAAACCAACTTTCAACCAAAAACTAGTAACTTTCGACCGAACTATTAATTCAACCGAAAACCTGCACCTATGGTACTTTTCAGAAAACTATCACTTCTCTTCAGCTTAGTCCAACTTTGGAAGGAGCGAACTCCTTCAAATATTTTCATTCTGGTTTTGGAACTAATACCAACATTTTTAGAATTGAATGGACTTTCATTTGATACAATTTATATTCAATTTAAATTTTTTTTAGTATTTTTAATTAATTTTATAAAAAAAGTCTGCAAATTGTTTTAGATGACATAATGATTCACTAAAATGAAAAATCAATATCTACAATAATACATGGTAGAAAATTATGAAAAAATTATATTAAACGAAACCTTTCAACAAAACCTTTCAATGTCTTCTTCAAAAAGGTACTTTTAGATTTTACGTTTAAATAAAAATTAAGGCACATACATAGAGTCTTACTAAACAGGTTTAAAATATGCAACTTTTTCAAAATGGTCAAATTCAAAAAATTGTAGAAATTATAATATTCATTCATTAAATTCAAAACTATAGTCATACTTTAATAGAGTCTATTTAGATTGTTGCAATATATTTCATTTTTCATAAACACAAGTCTAATAAAGAGTACATTTGCATCTAAAAAATAACTCATTATCAGTCCTTTCATTTTTAAGAAACATATTGTCAAACAATCACTAAATTGACATATCAAATGTCATTAAAAAATTTCTAAAAATAATCACTAGAAAGATAATAAAATTTATGACAAATTTTACTTTTACTGTAAAGTAAAATTCCAAATAAAAAAAAAATATTTGTTTACCAAAAGTTGTAAAAATTTTGAAAATATATTTTAGTTTCTAAAAAAAGAAAAATTGAACACGCAAATTCATGATTTTACCCAAAACTGAAAATTTCTTATTGTTGTTTCATAAATTTAATCAATTTTTAATGTTAAGAAATTTATTTTTCAACATTGCATTTACTTAGAAAAAAACAATTTCTTGCTAATTAGGCAAATTTTCAATTCCAACCTTCTGAAAATTGCATATTATTTTTTGTGTTAAACTAATTGTTGTTTCCATTCAGAATTGTTTGAGTTATGAAATTTACATCTTCAGAACATAATTTAGCGTCAATTCATAAGTAAAAAATTATGGAATTTTCATTTGAAATTTTCAATGATAAAATTCTAACCTTGCATCATAATCTTAATGCAGAAATTTAATTTCAAAATTGTATTTAAGCGTGTCTTTTCATTTCAAATCTAAATCATAACTTCATTGTAATAATCATTAAACTTTCAAATCTAAAAACTATTGCACATTATCTTAAACAAGATTTGGAACTTGGTTTGAAATCTTCACATACACCTTAACCATTTTTTCTAATCAAACACATTAGTACACATACCCTACCGTGACACACTTGAACTACTTCGACTCAGACTATTTCATAGGAAAACCTCCCTTGAGTTAGAGATAAACCAATCTAAAAAAAAGTGGAAGTGTTATTGTGGTGAGAGTGGGTGGCCTTTGTTAGTTACAAAAAATAACACCTTGTACTTAAGACTTTTAAGTATTAGAAGTGCTAGATATTATTAACACCTTGTGCTTAAGACTTTTACATATTAGAAGTGCTAGATATTATTAAAACAAGAGGTACATTATTATCTTTAGAAAATGGTTGCATACTTATTTTGGAATGGCTTGACTTGTGTTTTTAAAATATGATTTGAGTAATGTTACATACTCAAATTGTAACAAGAGGTACATTATTATCTTTAGAAAATGGTTGCATACTTATTTTGGAATGGCTTGACTTGTGTTTTTAAAATATGATTTGAGTAATGTTATATACTCAAATTGTGTTAGTAAAGCCTATTTATTGGAAAGATCTCATTCAACTATGATTCAAATATTTGTATCATTTGTAATATATTATAAAATATATTAATATATATAAATAAAAAAGAACTATAAATAACTAAAAAACATAATACTTTAAGTTTTATACTCAGGGGCATAGGGTTTAGGGTACTATGTATAATTTTGTAGATTTAGGGGGTCTCATACACCAATTTGGTGTCTGGTTTGGTTATGATCTTAAAAATGGATTATTATTATTATTATTATTTAAAATAAAATAAAAATAAAAAGAGAGATAAGACCTCGTTCCTAATGAAAAACTTTGTTTTTTGATATTTTCTCTATAGTATCATTTTCATGGTCTAAGTTTTATTTAGTAAGTAAATATAACTATATAAAAATAAGCCAAAATTAGTTCATATTTAAGTTGATGTTGATATAGAATTAATAAAGAAATAAATATATACATAATTTATTTGAATCAAGTATTTTTGAGCTATAAAAAAGTAAAAGTGTATTGGATGTAGTTTGGTTGATTGGAAGGAATGATTGTTACCCTCCCCAGTTAGGTTCAATTCCTTGTGAATGACATGTTGTATCCTTAAGTGGGTCTATAAGATGTTCTTTAAAATTTTATATTTATTATTGTGAATTTCTTATACTCTTAAAAACCTTAAATTTATTATTAAAGAGAATGTATACAAAGTGGATGTATATTTTGATTGGATAATTGATATCATTTGATATATATGTGATTGTTCAATGAGTAATTGAGCAGACTTATATTTTTTTAATTTTTTAATGTAACATTATGTTATGTAATGTGACAATATGTCCCCATATTATGTTATGTAATGTGACAATATGTCTCCATATTAAGTTGTAGGTGCCTCAGAGTGCAATTAGAGTTTAAGATCTCACTTTCGTTTTTGAGGTTATTAGTTGTATCGATATCCACTCATAATATACAAGTATTATCAATTTCCACATGCCATTTTTCTCTATGGTTAACCGTGTAAATCTTATAACCTCATTTCGACTTTGAAAATATCTCTCCCATCAAATATGGAGCAAATATCCTTCCATGTAACGTAATGAAATTGATATGTTTTAACGATACATCTTAAAATGTTATGTTTAATTCAAATCTCATTGGTGTTATTGATTTCCATGGACCTTGTTTTGTAAGGCAATTTGGGTTTGAAACTCGAAAAGTGGAAGGAGACACCTAAAATTCCATTCATGCTAAGGATTAGTGTGCTTAAGGATTGGTGCAATCCTCAAGTGATTTTGATGACTTAGACACTCCTGAATTGTGATTTCTTACACCACGTACTAGTCCTACAAATCACACACAAACAAACAAAAAAAGATTATTATGTTTAATACAATTTATATGTCTACTTCCAACTCTATTAAATGAGAATATATAAAAGATATTAAAACAAACCAGAATGATACAGATATTAATGATTATTTCCATACATATGTGTATTAACACATTAATATATTAATTATTTTTTCAAATATTTATTTATTTTGAATAAAACAATTATAATTTTATAATTTTTCAATTTTAAATGTTCAAAAATATTTTTACATTAAATTAAGATTTATAAACAAATCTATATATATAAACAATTCTTATTTATATATATAGATATTAATTTGAAGAAATATATGTTCACAATCTTTTTTATGTGATAATTATCAATAAAAGTAAAAAATATTATTTGAAAACATTTTTATTGTAAGGGATTTTCAGAATAATAAAAAATTTAAGCCATAAAGTTTAAAACAAAATTATTGAAAAATAAAAACCCATTCTTAATAGGTTTAAGAGAAGATCTTCAAAGATTGTAAGGATGTTCCCTTCTTCAATTTAACTCTGTTGTTCTACTTGAATAAAAATTATAATGTTTCGGTCCAGAGTTATTATCTCGATCGAAATTTTAGACGGAGAATAAAACTTTCATAGGAAAGTCTCGGGTGAAAAATCTAACTCTCATATGAGAACATGAACAAAGAATCTAACTTTCATATGAAAATCTAAATGAAAAATAAAGATTCTCTACCAAAATTCTAGGTAAAAAATATAATTCTTAGTTGATAGAAAATATAAATCTTCTTAGAGTTTTAAAATAGTGGTTCAATTTCAAAAAAAATCAATTGAAAAAATTATTTCTCCGGGACAAGAAAAACTGTCAAACAAAAACAAAATAAAAATAATTTGTTGATTTTTTTCTCAATCAAAAATATTACACTTCATCTTTAAACCTTATTTAAAAAAATGTTTGCCATTTTTATATTACATAAAGAGTTTAGAAGAATTATTGTTGCAATACAATCATGAAGCAAATTAAAAGAAATTGTTGCAACATAACAAAAACAAAGAGCAACAAGACGGTAACTCCAAAATAAGTTGCAACATAACAAAAACAAAGAGCAACAAGACGGTAACTCCAAAATAATCAAAATGAAAACACGGAAAGTCGAATGAATATCGGTGTGTATGTGAATTCACAGTGAAGGTAAATCGTTGGGTCATAAAAATATCAAACTTATGAAATCGATTTACACGTCACTTCATAGCGCTGCTATAATCCGTTCAAACATGTGGGTCGTATTGGTTGTCTGAGTGGTATGTTATGCGGCTTTGAAGAGTGTTTTGCCAAGAGAAAACGCATAAGAAACTGCCACTTAGTAGTGTTCGTGGCCATCTACTGCCGACTGTAATAGCCCATGTGATTAGCAACACACCCTGCAACCATAGTAATACAAAATGTGGTTGAATGGGCGCACCGGGTCCACGGAGGGGGCGCCACAAGCCGATTGATTATGGGTTTGTAAAGGGGCACCCCACACACAAAAAGACATTATGTTTTTCACTGGTGACCCTTGAAGTCCCTATAAAAGAATAAGGATGCACAATCAAGGAATGAAAACATTTTTGACAATAGATTTGGAGAACAAGTCTGAGGCAACGAACTGAGGTAGAGTTTCTAAGATGGAAGACAAGTATCCAAGAGTGGGACGTTCTGGGAGGTTTTGGGAAAGTCTAGAAATGAAAGTCTGTTGAAGCTATGTGTGAGGCAAAACCAAAATTTGTGTTAGTTTCGTTAAAGTCTATGAAAACAAAAGAACAACAAGTCTATAATTGTGGGTATGTCTGAGGTGCATCGTAGGAGGTTGTAAAGACAGTTGCGACAGAGAGTCTTGGTGAGGTGAGGTGAGTCGTCTGATTGTGTTGAATTTGTAAACAGAGCCGGTAGTGCTCATGTTGTAATTATTTCACAATAACAAAGACTTAGCCAGTTGTTAGGCATGGTTTTGTAATTATTTCACAATAACAAAGACTTAGCCAGTTGTTAGGCATGGTTCATACGCCCGCACTATTTTTGTGTTTGTCTTATGTTTGTCTTGTGTTTGTCCTGCAATTGTTTTCTTGGTTTCTCATGTTCATGGATGTATGCTTATATATGACTAAGTGTTAAATTCTTAACAATTGCCTAAGTATACAAGAGTTGCACTAGAGTATGAGTGTGACTCGTCGGTAGCCTAGAACAGAGTATGAGTATGTTTTAGGTGAAGAGGCATAGTCCAGGCAAAGTATTTTTGGTGTGCCAAGAAACCAAGTAAGAATCGTTGTGGTGTCGCACAACCTTAGGAGGTGAATGATCGAAATATCTTAACATGCATCCTGTGGGATCATGATAAGTGGTATCAAAGAAAATTTGGCTCTTCACCACTATTTCAGTCGGAACAGTGGGGGGAGGGGGGGGGCACTTGTTGGAAATTTAGTTTGGGTGCAGGTTTGGTGAGGGTTTGATGGACTGACCCATCGTAAAGAAAACCGAAGCAAAGACTTTGGTGGTTTTTGACAGAAGTGAAGCGTTGAGTTACGAGCAAAGCCATGACTTGTGATCAGACCTAGGCTCACCACTTGAGCAGGCCAAGCGCAGAGTTTTGAGGGTGGACCGAGCACTTGGGTAAGGCAAACAAACACAAGACTGTCACAGAACTTGTCATAGACCCGATCGTAGAGTTGATCGTGAAATTTTGAAGAAGTCTTGAGATTAACTCTTGGGTGTCTTGGATGAGTCCTTTACAAGAAAAGTGAAGAGACTTGGAAGGCCATCCATGGTTGGGTCGCATGCAAATGGAAATTACCCCGAGAGGGAACCCAAGATCAGGAGAATGAAGGACCGACTCGGTACCTTGGAGAAGATTATTGAGAAGATGACAAATGCAATGTGCCAGCATGGTGAGAAGGTCAATCAAATGGAGACTAATATAGGAAATATGAAACATGGGTTTAATGAAGTCATTCGAGAGTGTTAGATAACTCCATATTCAATTACTACCTCCTTGATCAACAACATTTAAGATAGACTCAAGGAAGTAGAGAACGCACTTGTCCTAGTCATACAGGGGTTGAAGGACCAAGATGACACCATCATATTGTTGAAATGATATTTGGCTAATTGATAGAGATATGTTTTCATGCTAATGAGGATTAAGATAAAGGAAACCAAGCCATATGACATCATTTGCAATGCTAAGTTGTTGGGAAACTTTTGTTGGGACATTAAGTAGTACTTGGAGTAGTTGAATGAAAGTTCAAATTAATCCAAGGTGAATGTTGCAGCGATGTTCTTGACAGGAAACACTAAGCTATGGTGGAGGAATCGGCTGGAAGACTCAGGAGTTGGGAGAATAATTGAGAAGATCAAAAACTAGGTAGAGATGAAGGCATCCTTGAAGGCACAATTTGGTCTAGGGAACCAAGCATGGATCTTAAGAAATCAGTTGTTGGCTCTCAAGCACATTGGTAAGATCCAAGCATACATCAAGGAATTCGTAGGGCTCATGTTGGATATCAAACAAATGTCAGAAGAAGACAAACTTTTCCACTTCATGAATGGTCTGCAACCATGGGTACAGAGTGAGTTGTAATCACACAACTCACATACTCTTACAACAACAATCACCACAACAGGAAAATTGTTGGACTTTCGGGGTGAACCCAAGACAAGTCCTATGAATAGTTAGGAAACCCAAGGTGAGAAGAAGCAACAAGGGAAAGGGAATAGGAAGGACAAAGGAACTATGAAGAAGTCCAAGGGAAGCTAAGACAATGCCAAGAAAACAGACGCAACGAAACAGAAGAAGTTGATTTCATGTTGAATTTGTACCAAGGAGAACTATATGAAGAATCACCCTTTGAAACAGAAGTTGAATTATTTGGAGAAGGAAGACGACCCATATGTTGGAGTCTTGCAAGTATTGAACATTTTCATGAAGGGTGAATCCACAGAGAACCAAGAGAAAGATGAGATGAAACTTTGATATGTGCAGTTCAAAATCAATGGGAAGTCAATGATAGTCATGGTGGATAGTGAGGAGACTCATAACTTTTTCAAGGAAGACATGGTGCAGAGGTTTGGGTTGCATCCTAAACCAAAGTAGAAAACCTTCAATACAATCAATGTAGGTGTAGAGAGGGTCGGTTATGTGGCCTAGGACATCTCGTTGAAGCTTGGTGACTGGTACGGAAAGATGAGTTTCACCATTGTTCCTATGGACAATTTTGAAGTTGTGTTGGGATAGGAGTTCATGAGAAAGGAAACGGTGGCACCTATTCTTCACATGAATAGTTTAGCAATTTTCTTAGGACAGACTCTATGTTTGACTCCGACCATAAAGAGGAAGGAAGGAAGCACACATGTCTTCCTTGTAGTTGGTTGTTGCAGACAACTAGAGCAGGAAACCTTGTGGGGAAGAACTTGAACGATATGGGGTGATGGTTGGACACTCTAATGTAGAGAACAAAAGGAAGCTCGTGTCAGTGGAATGGAGGCTTAATGATGTTGAAGAGATACTTGGGGATCTGGCTAAGATGGTGTATGGATTGGTTGATTTCTATTTGAAAGTTGATGAGTGACAGCGAAGATCGAAGGAAGTCACAAAGATGAGGATGCCAGAATTGTTCGTTGAATAGGAGAAGAGATCATTCGCAGACCAAGAGAACATGGGGTAGACACAGCAACCTTGGTGGAAGAGAACCAAGGAGGAGGTTGATTCCTCCTCTAGAAAACTTGGACATTGTGAATGGTCCTATGACCCTAAGTTAGAATGACTCATGGAGGAGTGTGAAGGAAAAATTAGTTCAAGTGTACTTATTCTTATGTACATAACGCATAAGTATGGTGACTCTCCACCAATTACATTAGGATGGATTGGAGATGAGGGAGATGGCCCAACTAGCCATCCCCCTTCACCTTCAAACTAGACAATGACACATTGACTCACTGTCACGATGGGAGGCGGTGAGGCCAATGGGGTGTCTTGAGGAGGTTCCTTGGTGAAAATTATTGAGAACGCATTGGGTGACTTGACATATTGGAGGAAATGAATAGTTGCAGATGTGACTAATTTGCAGACAAAAATGGTTGTTTGAACCTAACGATGTGATTTCTTGAGACAAAGGCATGATGCTTGGACTAGCTATCCAATCAGTTGAAGTCCCAAGAGGATCCAATGCATGGAAGCATCGGAAGATGGACCAAAGTATGGAAGAAATAGTAATTCAAATAGTAGTGACACTTCGTAGACTCATGCAACTTCCTAAGGAGAGTTTGTCTTAACGACAACATTTGAGAAAACAACAATCATTGAGTAGATCCAGAGATGGGAAAGAGAAGCCATAGAGATCAACAGATTTTTTCGTGGATAGAAACAAATTGGAGTGGGGGAGGATGTAATTTCTGTTGGAAATATTGTTCCCATTAATTTCAAAGACAGGGGGAGACTACAGATGTCCAAGATAAATATTGCAAGATGGAGATTGTTGGAAATATTATTTTTAGATTATTGATGCTCAGTTTAGATACCCTATATTTTAATGCATTTTTACCCTAGATACCTAGCTCAAATGGGAGCATAGGTTATATGGTTGGAATTATTATTCTGAGACATTTCCAATGGTATATGGTATTACCTCTAACTCCTTAGGAATGAAGAGATATGAATTTTTTCATCTGACAACCCAACCAAAAAATTTAGGTCAGCTTGATTGGTCTTTACAAATCGACCCTAAAAGTGAGGAAAGAAATACTATAAATACAGGATATATGTGTGCATTTTAAGAGCATCCAAGAAAGAGATCAAGTATGAGGTGAATAGAAGATATTTGAAGCGCACTAAAGGAGTTGGGTTGTCTTTTTGGGATCTAAAGGTGTGCAAGAGAATTCTGAGGGGTTTTCTTGTTCTTAAGGTGCACTATGAAATACTAAAGGTATGTGATGCTACAAAGTGCATTGTTTTAACTTTGTGATGTTGCAATCTGGGATCATATTATGGGAATGATGCTATGATACTTTATAGGTCATGAAGGTTAAATGTGAATAGGGTTTGAAGCAATGTATGAAGTATGAAGCATGCAGGTGAAGTCAAAAGTAATCTTTGTATGAAGATATTGGATTAGTGTCTATACATGTCTTACTAAGTTGGTTCTCTGCGAAGGAGATTGTTTTCTCCAGTAAGTTTGTGCATGTTATCTCCCAGCCTAGGGATAACTAATGAGATTATGTCTCGAGGCCCACATGTTCTAGACATGGATTACTAAGAGCCATATTGACTTTAGCCTGGCCCCGGAGGGCACATCTTTCTTCTTCAGCGCCTCCATCCTTTCAGCAACAGCAACATCCATCCCATCAGCCTGGTCCTTCAGCAGCAGTGGGTCTTGCTCCATGAGGTAATGAGTCTGGGTATCATGTTATGTGTCACTCTGATTCTCCAAACATTTGAATATGTGCATTTAATTCTTTTTGCTTCATGATGTGTGCTTGGACTTTATGCCTTTCCACTTGTCCACA
>CBVK0103042317.1:0-11867 GCA_900067695.1 Picea abies | reverse complement strand
GGTTGTGGAGCCTGATTATCTTCATGTTTCATAGGTCTTTGTTTTCAGTCATGTTTATACCCCATGAATATTGTACACCCTGGAATACTATACACCCCCTCCACAGGGAGGTTGCAGGGGGGGCTTTCCCCCCCTGAGGGGTTTGGGGGCAACCGGGCCCCCGAAGGAAAAATTTCCTTATAAATGTATATTGTAATTCCATAGTAAATATGGACTATTCATTATAAGGTCGCATAATTGACAGTAGAAGTTATGTTAGGATTTTTTTCCCTATAAGGCATCCCTCTTTTATGAGGTAAATGTATTTTGGCTATGCATCATTGCAAATATTGTATTCTGAGAGAGGAGACTGTGAGAGAAATAAGAGGAAGTTACAAGAGGTGTGTTGTAGGTTCTATCCCTTAATTTGTTGGATAATAAAAAGGAAAGACCTTACAATTTCTATGGTGGGCGCATCCCACACTGGGTGAACCATGTATATCTATGTCTCTATTGTATTATGTATCTTTTGTGTTTTATTTCCGCATTTGTTTTTATTTTATTGCTCTATGATCCTGTTTTTTTAACACCCCTGGTTTACAGGCTCCAACCTAAAGGAAGCTATGACTCCCTATATTCTCCAGCTCCAAATGGAAGGAGGATCCACCCCCTTGGTTTACAGGATCCAACATGAAGGAATCTATGACTCCCTATGTTATTTGACTCTAATCGAAAGGAGGCTACAACCCCCTTTCATTTCCCCTTCCTTCCTCTGTGAAATATAAATGAAGACTCAACCTGTCACTGAAATTGTCACTGATACTAATAATCAACTTGTCGTTGTCATTGATAATCAACATTTCATTGATACTCAACCTGTCACTGTCACTGATAGTCACCCTGTCATTGTCACTGGTAATCAACTTATTATTGATAATCACCCTGTCACTGTCAAGGATAATCAACCTATCACAATTGTTGTCATTGATACTGATACATCATCATCGGAATATCATCATAAAAAAAAACAGATCCGTTCACATAGATCATAATCCAAGATCACCAAGAACATCTCTCAAAACATATGCCCAACATCATCAAGATATGTATTTGAACCATGTGCCAATATATACCTCAAACATAAGTCATAACATTCATAAACCATGCCAAAATATGTATCAAGCATGTACCATAACATCCATAAACCATGTACTAAGGATATTCCTCAAACATATTCCATATCATTCGTGATATGCCTCAACCATGTACCAAAATATGTGCCTCAACCATATGCCACATCAATCATGATATGCCTCAACCATCTACCACATCATTCATGATATGCCTCAACCATGTACCATAACCTCCAATATATTCCTTAAGTATATACCACGACCTTCAAGATACAAACCTCAAAATATATAGAATAACATACCTTTTCATTCTGTAATACCTGGTACATTAGATCTCGGACCAACAAACCTTACTCAACTTCAACATCAAGAGAGTAGCACCTTTTTCAAGACCTTTTCGCATATTCTTGATTCATACATTGTCAACCCGTGGACATTTGCGCTTTGCTTCACTACAATCCGCGTACATCCATGCTTTGATCCACTGCAACCTGCAGATAACCTTAGAAACCCACGCCTTGCTCCATTGTAACCCACAGATAACCTTAGAAAACTAGTGCATCCATCTATGTACTCCTTTCTCTCCTCGACCTCCTTTCTCCTAGGCCAAATTATCTTTTTTGAGATTGCCAATCCTCCTAGCACAAGTGCAAACCCACTTATGCTATATCCATACCATAAACACACACTTCGATGGATTAACAAAAGATAGGTTCTTGATGTCTATTTATACTTTTCAAAGTGCCTCCTTTATTTGAATTTAGGGTCGACCTGTAACTTCTTGTTGCAACAAATTTTCTTCTTTAATTAATTTTGGGGATGACTTGTAACTTCTCATCCTTAGATCCCGGGCTTCTTGACCATACTTCGGGGCTTCATATTTAAGAGGGCATAAATTCTCAACCGTGCGGAACCACACGATGTACCACCTACCATTGGAAACGACATGATGAGGACTATCCATCTATGAGGGTTTTGCATGTATTTTCAATGTCCTTCATCCTTATCCATCTATGAGGGTTTTGCATGTATTTTCAATGTCCTTCATCCTATTTTTCCTCAAACACCAACAGGCTTGATGACCACTAATTTGGGGCTTCTTGTAGAATTCTTCAAAGCGTCTTCCCATGAGGGCCATGCTTAAAGCTAAGCCATAAGGGGACCACT
Organism: Picea abies; assembly: GCA_900067695.1. NCBI lineage: Eukaryota > Viridiplantae > Streptophyta > Pinopsida > Pinales > Pinaceae > Picea > Picea abies. The sequence continues at coordinate 9,588 of CBVK0103042317.1, read as the reverse complement.
TTGGAGACTTATTCAAATACACCCATTAATTATAGAGGCTTCTAGACTTCTTCTAGAGTTGACATCACCCATTACTTCTAGGGGATTCTAGGGATTTTGGACTTCTTCTAGGGTTGACATCAACCACAACAAGCTTTCCAACAATCTCCCACTTTGGCATTGATGGAAACATTGATACTCCCCCTGTGACCATTTCTCCCCTTGTCTTCATGCACTCTGATTTTTCTCTCCCCTTTTGACATCAATGATAAAGGGTAGTTCCCTATAATAGTGTACCTTTTTTAAAAATATATGTCCTCATGTCTTCATGCTTCTGATCTTTCTCTCATGCTTTTGTTCTTTCTCTCCCCCTTTGACATTAAGGGTAACTCCCTCTGACGATTTATCTCCCCCTATATTCTTTTGCAATATGTTGTGTAGATCAATGTGGGGCTTCTTGTATATTCTTTCTTTCCACTCTTCTAGTGCTCATTGCCCATTGGTGCTTCATGTTATTGTAATTCACTGACATACATTAAAATCATTCATGTTAATTTTCCTTCATCACTTAACTTCAAGTCTACATGGCTTATCATGTCTTCATTGAGTTGACATCAATTACATAATCATTCAACAATTTTCCCTTGATAGTATAACTCCTCCTGACGGTTTATCTCCCCCTATTTTTTTGTGCCTCTCATGACTTTCCTTCCTGTGACTAGATGGTTCCAACTGTTAATGTGCTTCCATTTTTAGTCATATGTTTTACTAAACATTTTTCTTGATAACAATCACAACGAGTCTTTATGCAATTTATCTTGAGCTCATGCTTTCATCCACTGTCGTGCATCTTCTCTGATTCATGTCAAGTATTGTCTTCTATACCTACTACATATCTCATGAATTCATCTCTTTCCATATGTCACGAAACTTTCCAAGACTTTGCTACTTAATTGCACATGATGTTGACCCATATGTCACTTTACTATTCTGAAGACTTATTTGAATCTAATGTTACTGATCACTACATATTCCTGCTTCTCAAGATGAATCAAATATTCCCACTAGTTTTCTCAATATGCAAATCAACTATACATGTTTGCAACAAGTAAACATTCTCAAATCTGTATTAAATGTATCCTTGCATGGATATGTGCTCTGTAAAACTGCTTCTATCACGAGACATTTTGTACTTCTACCATCAAACTGTTATAAATCCACCTTCCCAAAATCTACAATCAAATACTTCAAACTGCTCAAAATATAGTTCTATAATCTGTAACCATTGCTTAGACTCCCCTTTTTCAATATTCACATTTACTGGGAGTCTCCAAGCTGGATGGCTTAGAAAAATATATAAGCATGCTCATTGCAGGATCATCATTATGAATTTTGACATCTTCCTATTTTCTTGTAGATTCATCATGATCTCGCAAATCTATAAATCCTATGAGTATGATCTCTGGGATTTTTCCATTCACTTGTTCTTCCTTTTTTTTGTTTTCTTCTCCAAACCTTCTTGTACCTGATATCAATGTTTTCCTTCATGGAAGACTCCATATTGCTTCTATAATCATGAGCTATGTGTCCATAGTTTTGGAATTTATAACATTCAACATTATGGGGAGCCACAAAGACATCTCTTGCTTGAACATTTCTTCCATACACTCTGCAATCTACAACTTTATGTTCAAAGCTATTACAAGTAAAATAGTAACCAGAAAAGAAACTTTGATACCTGGAATTAAATGATGTTCTTTGTGATGTAGTCCTTTTGAATTCATGCCTTAGTTGATCTTCTCTTCTATTCTTTCCTTCACAATGATTGAAGCTTCTTTGATACCTAGAAGTAAAAGGTCTTCTTGGATATCTGTCTCTTCTGTAATCTTCTTCTTGAGTCTTCTCCATTTATGAAATGTTCTCTTTTGAGGGCTTTCATTCTTCCTTCTTGATAGGGCCTTTGATGACTTACACATAACTCTTAGAATTCTTTTTGTTCATCCTTTCCAGCAACCTGTAACATTTCTCTTCAACTTTCTTTACTAGCAGTATGGAGCTTCCTCTCTCTTCAACGATCTTGTTGAGCTTGACAAATTCAACCTTCAATGTTACGACTTCATCTTCAATCTTCTCACAATATTCTTCTTTTTGCATAATCCAGATCTTCATTACTTCTTCTGTTCTCTTTGCTTCTTCAAGTTGGGTCTTCAAGGAGATGATTTCTTCTTCAAGTCTTCTTTCTTGTTGACTAAATTCTGCCTCAATATTTTTTAAGTCCTCAGATATTTCCTTAATATGACTTGTCAAAAATTCTTCTCTCTTCTCTTCTTCCTTTCTTTGTGATACTATTTCGGCTTCCAAATATCGTTTTTCTTCCAACTAAATTTTTAGTGTTTCTTCAATATTTCTAGCTTCTTATACTTCGAACTTTAGGTTCATAATAATTTGTTGGAATTCTTCAAAGTTGGGATTTTTATAACCTTCCTTTAGCTTTATCAATTCTTCCTTGAGTGATTTGTTCTTCTTCCTTTCTCTTCTTACCTCACTTAAGGTGTTGATTAGTTCTTCTTCAAGATCTACTTCACATTCTTCTTCTTCTTTTGAATCCATTTGACATGATGAGCTTCTTTCTTCTTGTTTTATCTCAACATATTCTTTATCTTGATCAACATTTTTTGGCTCTGTGGTAAGAGGAGATTCATTAAAGTAGAGATTATGTAGCTTATCCCAAAGCTCGTTGACCGATGAACATTGTCCCACTTTGACTTTTACTGAATCATGCAATCCATCTAGGATGGCATCCATTGTTATTTTTTTGTTCCTTTTTAATTCCTTCTTGGCTACAGTCTTCAAAGGTTTCTTTGAAGTGGTGTATCTTGTAACAACTGATTTCTAAACATCAAACCCCTATGCTTGTAAAAATAATTTCATTCTTGAGTTCCATATCTTATAATTCCTACCATCAAATACTAGCGATCCATTATTAGTGAAATCCATAATCTACCTTCCAGTGGTTAGACGGTTTCTTAAGGACCTACTCTGATACCAATTGTTGGAATATTCACCAATACTAAGAGGGGGGGTGAATCAGTATTGAGCATTTTTTACCACTTTTTAACCATAATATGTAAACATTAACTTATCAATAATTCCATTCACTTATGATTGAATTTAAATGTCATGGACATATAACCATAAATAGTAACATTCAACAATGCATTAAATCATACGCAATGCATAAGATATTTTTATGTGGAAACCCAAATGGGAGGAAACTAGTGAATGCTTTCTTATATATTAGAACATTACATTCATAGGAATCACCAACTTCCAAAATTATCCAGAACCAACTGGAAGGAGGCTCCAACCCCCTATTTGCATTCTCCAACCTCAAGGAAGCTACAAATCCCTATATTCTCCAACTCCAACTGGAAGGAAGCTCCAACCCCGTAGTTTATAGGATCCAACTTGAAGGAATATACAACTCCATGTATTCTCTAGCTCTAATTGGAAGGAGGATCCATCTCCCTGGTTTACAGGATCCAACCTAAAGGAAGCTGCAAATCCTTGTGTTCTCTAGCTCCAACCAGACGAAGGCTAAAACCCCCTTTCATTGCTCCTTCCTTCCTCCCTGAAATATAAATGGAGACTCAAACTATCAGTGAAACCATCACTGGTGCCGATAATCAATCAATCACTGTCATTGATAATCGACCTATCACTGTCACTAATACTCAACCTATCATTGTCACTGATAATCAACCTGTCATTGATAATCACCCTGTCATTGTCACTGGTAATCAACATGTTACCGATAATCACCCTTTCACTATCATTAATAATCAACATGTCACTATTGTTGTCACTTATATTTATACATCATCATCAACAACAAAACCAAATCTATTCACATAGATCATAATCCAAGATCACAAAGAACATCTCTCCAAACATATTCCCAACATCATCAAGATATGCATATGAGCCATGTGCCAAGATATACCTCAAGAAGAAGCCATAATATTCATAAACCATGCCAAATTATGTATCAAGAATGTACCATAACATCCATAAACCATGTACCAAGGACATGCCTCAAACATATGTCATATCATTCATGATATGCCTCAACCATATGCCACATCATTCATGGTATGTCTCAACCATGTACCAAAAGATATTCCATAAACCATGTACCAAAGATATGCCATAAACCATGTACCATAAACTTCAGGATATGCCTTAAGCATATACCATGACCTTCATGATACAAGCCTCAAAATATATAGAATAACATACTTTTTCATTTTGTAATACTTTGTACATCAGATCTCAGACCAACGGACCTTCATCAACTTCAACATCGAGAGAGTAACACCTTCTTCAAGAATTTTTCACATATCAATGATTCATACATTGTCAACCCACATACATCCATTGTTTTCTTCACTGTGATCCACATACATCCACACTATTCTCCACTGCAACACATGGATAACCTCATAAATCCACGCCTTGCTCCACTGCAACCCACGGATAACCTCAAAAAACTATTGCATTCACCTCTGTACTCCTTGATCTCATCTACCTACTTTCTCCTAGGCCAGATTTGCTTTGTTGAGATCACCAATCTTCCTAGCACAAGTGCATACCCACTTATGCTAGCTCCATACCATAAACAGACACTTGGATGGATGAACAAATGAGAGGTTCTTGATGTATATTTATACTTTTCAAAGTTCCTCCTTTATTTTACTTTAGGGTTGACCTGTAACTTCTTGTTGCAACATTTTTTCTTCTTTAATTAATTTTGGGGCTGACTTGTAACTTCTCATCCTTAGATCCTAGGCTTCTTGACCATACTTCATGGATTCATCTTTAAGAGGGCATAAATTCTCAACTGTGAGGAACCACGTGGCGTACCACCTACCATTGGAAATGGCATGATCAGGAATATACATCTATGGGGTTTTGCATGTATTTGCAATTTCCTTCATCCTCGGTTTCCTCAAACACATTCAGGCTTCATGACCATACCTTTGGGGATTCTTGTAGACTTCTTCAAAGTGTCTTCCTGTGAGGTCCATGCTTAATGCTACACCATAATGGGACCACTTTGGAGACTTATTCAAATACACTCATTACTTCTAGAGGCTTCTATACTTATTCTAGAGTTGACATCACCCATTACTTCTAGGGGCTTCTAGGGATTTTGGACTTCTTCTAGGGTTGATATCAATGAAAATTAAATTTCCAACACCTACGTTGTTGCACTATAATAGTGGTGCTCTTGATTCAATGCTACTATTCATCATTATTTCATGTTATATATTCAAGGGAAGTAAGCTTGAGTTGGCCATATGTTGTCTTACTAACCATCAAAGTCGACCATCCCTATGTTAGTTGTACTTGGTGATTCTATCTCTTCACAACATCTCTCGATGTATGTTTTGTGTCGATTGATAAGGGATACATTGAGACCCTCATTCAATAGATATATTCCTATCGAATTCAACACATTATCTAGGAAAAGGATCTAGAAACCAACTAGCACCTTGGAGCTTGCAATCCATAGTGGCAGGATTCCTTGTGATTGAAAGTGGGTTTACATCATTCACTCCTAATCGATTAATTCTATGAGTTTTCAACATCAGATCCTCTATTCACACCATCTAGATTGTACTAGGTATCTTAGGGTCCATTTTCATCATCGATGGGTCCCCTTATGTCTGTTAATGGTATTCATCAATGATTGGTAATCAAAAATTTTCTACCATGCTCAACATCATCTCATCTATTCACATGATGTAGAGTCGTATCATAGGGATTGGGGAGAAGACCTTGGACCTAGAGGGATTCACTCATTCCTACTACCCCTCCCAAGTTGAGATGGAGTATATCACTAATGTATTAGTACTTTGAAGACTACGAGGGCACTCTGCTTGGTTCTCATTGTCTTCCTGATATATATTGTTACATAGATCCAAATTGTATTTTATTGTGGCTATGATATCTTTGATGACATGGATCCATCATGTACTTTTTTGTGGTCATGATATTGCATTTCACTTCATGGATCCAAAATGTATTGTGTTGGAGTCCATGCTACTACTTGGTTTGTGGCCCTCAAGAGTTCTTTGGCTTCAACCCAATTAGTGACATAGTTAGTGCAAACCAAGATACGATCTTTCTGTCTAGATGGAGGTGTGATACACTCCACAAAATCTAGATCCCGTTTTCAAAAGGCTCCACCATGATTTGAGTCTGGAGGGGCATCTCATCAGACTAAACAGGTTATCTCATTCTTTGGAAACTGTCACAACTTCTCACATACTAAGCATCTCAAAAACTACTAGGCCAATAATAGCCTAAATGCAACACCTTGTGCCCAATCCTCTTATCAACAAAATTCCCACCATAGGGTTCATCATGACAAGATTTTAAGATGTCATAAATATCATCCTCTCGAACACAACATTGGATTATTAGATATGGTCCTGTGCAAAAGAGGTAACCTTGAACCCAGGAGTACATAACACTTTGTTTGATAATATTTTGTCTTTATTTTGGTGAGAGATGTGTCAGAATTTCCCCTGCAGCCACATAGTTAGAAATATCTACAAACTAGAATATGTGAGTAGATAATGAAAATAAATGTTCATTAGGAAAAACGTGTTTGATAAGGATAACATCCCAGACATTGGTAAGTCTGGAGAGGAATTCAACAACAATTTTATCCCTTCTAGGCTTATCAAGAATGGTGATGTCAAACTCTTGTAATAGTAATGACCACCTAGTCACCCTAACATTAGTAATTAGTTTATTGATTAAATATTGAATGGCAGAATGATCAGTATGTATAAAAACATAATAGCCTATAATGTAATGACATAATTTGTTAATAGCATACACTACTGCAAGAAATTCCTTTTTAGTCATTGTATAGTTCAATTTTGTAGGGGAAATATTTTTTTCTTGTTAAGTAAATCACATAGGGATTTTTCTCTTCTTTCTGTCCCAGTACTAACCAAATTATCATTTTTGAAGCATTGGAAGAGTTATGAAATGGTAAGGACCAATTCGGTCCTCTCATAATAGGTAATACATATATATTTTCTTTAAGAGCTTCAAAAGCAATGAGACAATGGTTAGTCCAATAGAATTATCTGTCATTTTTAAGTAGAGAAAACAAAGGAGATGATGTCTTGGTAAAATTTTCAATAAACCTATGATAATAACTAGCATGTCCTAAAAATGACGAACATCTTTTTTATTCTTGGGTGCAGGAAGCTTGGATATTACCTTTATCTTTGCGGGATCCACCTTTATGCCTACATGAGAGATATGGTGCCCAAGAATAATCCCTTTAGCTAGTAATATATGATTTTTTTCATGTCTAAGTGAGAGATTTGTTTCTTGACATTTTTAAGTACTTTACCCAAGTTGATAAGATATTCCTAAAATGTGTTTCCTTAGAAAATGAAATCGTCCATATATACTTCTATGCAATCATGGATCAAGTAAGAGAATATACCAAGGACATTCTGCTGAAAGGTGGTTGGTGCATTACAGAGACCAAAAGGTAAGACTTGATAGGCATTCCACCATGGGTAGGTGAAAGTAGTTTTGTCTTGATTCTCAAGGGTAATGTGGACCTAGTTGTACTCATCGAACCCATCAAAGAAAGAAAAGTAATTCTTCCCTGCTAATGTGTATAAAACTTGATCTATAAAAGGTAGATGAAAATGATATTTTGTAGTGGCTTTGTTTAGTTCACGATAATCGACACAAAATCGTCACTTCCCATTCTTCTTAGGAATGACCACTAGTGGTGACAACCATTGACTGTCATAAATGGGATGGATAAAATTGGCATTAAGCAATGTTTGTAATTCATCCTTCATTATTTCTTGTAGTGCAAGATTCATACATCATTGGGGCTATCGGATAGGATGGGGCTCATCCTTTATGTAAATTTGATGAGTGCAAAGATCATGATGGATCCCTCTCATGTCAGTGTTCTCCCATGTGAATGCACTACTATGTTCTTACAATAGTGCAATCAATTATTCCTTCTATAAAATATCCATCCCATTATTGATATTCAATGGTTTACTAGGGATAATATCTATAGGTGTGCTAGAGGATTATGTTATGGAATAAAATGGATAATGAATGTAAGGAGAGATCATCCATTGAAAAATTTTCCTAAATATTCTAATCCATAATATCATCAAAGAATATGAAGGATGGCTACTAAAATGAACTTGGGTTTATAATAAAGTTATTGATCATGTCATCTTCAGTCTCTTCCTTATAGAGGACCATTTGTTCAAGGGTAAGTATTTGTAGGGCATTCTCTTCATTTTTGTCCTCATTACCTATCCAAATAGGTGTATCATGATCAACGCTAGGATTAGAAAGTGGGTACAGAGTGAGTTTCTTAGGGGAGTTCCCTTGGGAAATAGTCATGTCTTTGGATCTATAACCAATATAGGCATCAGCAGTGGCTAACCATGGTCTATCTAGGATCAACGGGTAACACTGGAGATTAGATTTTAGTTGCAAAACCAAGAATTTTGTTGGATACTCCCAAGAATCCATAGAGACTACAATGTCTTCTAGGATACCTTTAGTCTTGATAGTGGATCGGTCAGCTAAATGGAGAGTTGTAGGAGTTTGTTGTAAGTTGGGTAGTTTAAGCCTCATTATATTTTTCTTGGTCATTACATTATGGTAGCCCGTAGATCAACTAAAGTATTGGAAATATAGTTATTATTAATGTGGACATCAACAATAGGGCTCCCAAGATCTATAGACTTGGCAATGAAAATATTTCCAAGCATTAGATAAACTAATTGACCGAACACATGGAAAGTAGGAGGATCCTTCCTTTTCCTACCAAGATTCTTTAGGAATGTTTCCTAGACAACTTTGGAATAAATGGGAATGTCCTTTATTGCTTGAAATAAAGGGATCATGACACACACATTTTTCAATTCCCATAGAAAGTCAAACTCAGGCTCGCAAAGGGGCTTATCTAAACTTAACCTCTTTGGATAGGGAGGAAGTTGTTCGTCCCCACATTGTGGTTGTTCTAAATTTTTTGCAGAAGTGATTTGTGGTGTAAATCGTGGATTAGTAGTAGATTGTTGCAGGGTCATCTTCTACTAGGTCTTGAACTTCCTCTACATCATATTTTGTGATAATCAAAGATGTTTGAATATTAAGGACTCTCCTTGATATTAAATGTATATTATGGTAATCTACAAGGGAAAGAACATAAGTAGGAAAACTGGAAAACTCAATGTTGTAAGTGGATTTAGTTGATTTATTATTCAAGTTAGTAGTTGGTTATGAAAGTAACTACAATCTTGGTGGAGAGTTGTTAACAGGCAGTTGTAATTACTACTAATATTGAGGTAATTGAAACTGTTGTTATGGAAATCATGGGGCCATTTGTTATTGTTGGGTTCCAAAGGGAGAGCCTTGTCAAACTTGTGGCCATTGATAGTTGTTGGATTACTGAGAGGGGGGTGAATCAATAATAGATATTTTTAATCCTTTTTAACCACAATATATAAGTGTTGTTAACTTTATGATCAATTT
>CBVK0103042274.1:0-18230 GCA_900067695.1 Picea abies | reverse complement strand
AAAGAAACATCAATCCTAATCAACTTAAAGAATCCTATTTTAATATGTAGAATCAAATCACTAGAATCTTCTTTTTTGCAAAACTAAAATAAAATAGTTTAATATGAGGGTTTTGTTCATTCTTCTTAACAATATTGATTTATAAATTTAAGGTAAAAGTGGAAATTAAATATATGGACAGGGAAGAATTCAACCTTGTTCTTGTACATGGACAGGGTCGAATTCGGGCCTGTCCCTGTACATCGACATGGCACAATTGGGGCTTCCCTAAGGTAAATCTGAATCCAAGGTTAAAAGGTTGATTAAAGTGTTCAAGGACTCAAGTCAAGTTTGATTTTCAATATGGTTTATGTGTGTCCAATGATGTATCTTTCAGATTAGAAATGAGGCACAAGTCTAATGTAGGATATGTATGGCTGATATACTTAGATTTGTATCATATCTGAATTTATGTGATGTGTGAAATAAGTTACTTTCAGATTTGCGAAGAAAGAATGAAGTTTAAGAAAAAGTAAATGATGGAATTCAAATTTAAATGCTCAAATATACTCTGAAATATAAATTGTCTGGATCAAATATGAGTGAAAAATGGAGAAATTTATAAAGGAAATCAAGAGAATTAATTCTAGATTGCAATGTCTAAGAAATGAGCTTAAAGTAAGATCTGGAAATATGTTTTTCAAACTCAAAAGTAATCTAGAAATGCAATTTTTTGACTTATATTCAGTGATATAAATTCATAAAATGTAAAATAGAAATCAAAATCAATTTCCAAAGTACAGAAAAAATACGTAAATGAGTCTACTTGGATTGGAAAATGACGTTTTTTAAACTCAAAACAAATCTAGAAATTAAATTTTCTACACTAAACTAATTTCTCAAAATTGCAATGAGTTTAAAACAAAAATAAAAATTAATTGTAGAATGTTTAAAACTGAGTTTTCCCTACTTAAGATGCAAATTGAAATTCCTAGGCCAAAGATCTATGATAAAAAATATATTTCTAAAGTAAATGAATGCTGAAAATGCCCAAAATTACAAACATAAATCTAAATTGTAATTTCCATCATCCATTAAATTTAATTTAATCTAGTGTATGAAAAAAAATGAGGGTCCTATATCACTATGCAAAGATGCCCTATCCATGTACAGCGACAGGGCCGAATTTGGCCCTGTCCATGTACATGGATAGGGCCAAATTCGACCTTGGTATAGGGACATGCCCGAATTCGGGCCTATCCTTGTACATGGAGAAGGCTGAATTCCACCATGTCAACCTCCTAAAACAAAAATTGTAAAATTACCTAAAAATTAATTAAGTGGGACAGGGATATATTTACTTGGGCCAAAGACAACGAACAACAACAATGACCTCCAACACCAACCTCCAACAGTAACCAGCCGCAACAACCGCCGACAATAACCTCCTGCAGCTATGACCTCCAGCACCAACCACCTGAAACTACATCTGCTAGCACCAACCACCAATGACAACGTCCGCCAACACCAACCACCAAGAGATAAAACTAATCTAAATCAACCACCACTCAAAGAGTTCAGGAAAAATGTGAATGGAGCCATATGTTGGTGATATATAAAAGGTTTTTTGGCCGAAAATGTTTTTCGAACGAAACATCTTTTCGGTCGAAATATTCTTTCGACCAAAACAACTTTTGGCTGAAAAGGTTTACAGGAAAAAATTCATTGGGCTAATATGGTACACGACAGTCAAGGCCATCGTCATGGTACCGTTTGATTTGACGTCCAAAGGTTCGACCGAAAAGATGAGTCTTTCGACCGAAATAATTATTAGTTCAGCCGAAACAATATTAGTAGGAATTTTGGAAACTCGATTCTCAGAAAAGTGTTACCCAACTTCATGATTTCACCCATAAACCACTCCCTGTGAGGATTCATATGAAATAATGAACTTAATTTTTTCAACCATACATCACGATACACATGTGTACCTTTAATGCCAAGTAAACATCACCTCCTTCTTCTGTGGAGGTTTTATCCTCTATGGAAGAGGCATCATCAGATCCATTTTCTTTATCAACTTTCTTAGACCTGAAATATTTATTATAATTCCCAACTTTACCACATTTCCATCATTTCCTCAAAACCTTTATTGGGGATTGAGATCTACCATTAGATTTGGATCCCCCCCCCCTTGAGAACTAATTTGTATTCCTATCTTGGGAAAAACCTCTTACAAATAAAGCATATGTCTTATGACTATCCTTGATTTTATTCCTCATCTCTTCTGATAACAAGGATGAAAATACATCCTCATACTTCAATGAAAATTGTTTGGTATTACCAATTGCTACAACTGGATTATCCCAAGAATCTGGTAAAAAACACAACAAAGTAATACATTTATCTTCTTATGCAAGCGTAATATTAAAAGATCCAAGTCGTCTTACCAAAGTATTGAAGGAATTTATATGCTCTGTCACAAAATATCCATCTTCCATCCTAAGATAATACAACTTCTTTTGAAGAAAAAAATTGTTTACCAGGGAATTTGACTGATACAAATTCCCCAACTTTTCCCAAAGTTCCTTGGCTATATATTCTCCCGACACATTCAATAATATTAAATCATATAGGCATAGTCGAATTGTACTTCTTGCTCTTCTATCCATCTTTTCCCAATCTTCTTTTGACATATCAATAGATTGAGTACCAGTAGTTTGTGTACTGGTAGTTTGTGTACCAGTAGACTATGTACTAGTAGGTAATGTACTAGGATCCACAACGATCCATTGTTCTTTGTCTACAAGAAGGTCCTCCATCTTGAGCTTCCATAGCTAAAAGTTTTTATTGTTGAATTTCTTAATATTGATTCTAGAACTGCTTGCCATTATATTTCAACACAAGAATCACCATTGCAAAGCTCCCACTAAACCCATATTTAACTCAGACCCAAGATAAACTTGATCTATCGAGACTGAGAAAAACCCTCAACAACAAAGGCATCCCGCTAAAGCCAAAAATGTGTTGTGATACGAGAGGTAAGTTTTAAACCTATGAAGTAAAGAAATGCATATAGTTTCTAAGAAAAACATAAATTAATCAATGACTCACAAATATAGTACACATAGATTTACACTAGTGGAAACCCTTAATCGGGAGAAAAATAGCCTTCATTGGTGTCACACCTCTCAACTCTTCATTGTATTAATTTCACCATTCACAATACAATATATACACAATATTTTATTTATTTCGCAGCTACTAAAACTCTAATCCCTTAATCCTCTATTAATTTAGAAAACCGCTAAAAATAAAAAAAATGTTAAAATATACAGATGATGGGATTGTCAAACGCAATCATCAAATCTGACGTGCACCCCCACACACATACAAAGAATATAACACCTACCCAACATTTATGACTTTATGAATGGGTGACTTAAATGAAGAACATATATGCATTTTTCGTCCTCGTGCTTGCATATTATACCTAATGTCATCATTTATGCTCAAACTCTCATATGTTAATCATATTATTTAGTTTAAAACTCTTAACTAGAATCACAAGATCATTAATTCTTTCTATGAGTTTGAGACTAGATACACACAAATTTCAAGATAGTTACATGGAACGACTGAGATCATGGATGGATGTCTTTGAGAAACCTCTACTTCGTGTTTCTTTATTTTTCAAACAAACCCAACACTTATTCATAACCTTGTTAAAGAAAAAAAGAAGGAATGCAATGTTTATGATATACTAGCAAGTATATTCTTCCATGCTTAACATATTTTATTCTTTTTTGGTTGCATGAGTATGATTACATGACCACTTCAGCCTTGAAATGCACGCGGGATAATTCCTTTAGAGTTCAAGATCAATGGTCCATATCACCCCATGACTAGATCAACGATTACTGAGTGATGACTTTAGGAAGCCATATTTTGAGCTACGGAGTCCAAATTAGGCCCATGATAGCTCATTGGAAATATATCGAGTAGGAGAACACATTGGAAAAGGAATTTAAGCAATATAAGTGATGGAAAAGCCCAAAAAATTTAAATAAAAGGTCGTAAATTTGATGGGGAATAAAATGTAAAACTTTAGAGGATCATAACTCATGAACCACAAGATGAAACTAGGCCCATGAGAGCATGTTGGAAAAATAGAAGAGATCCAAATATGCTGGTATGACTATAATTGATAGGTTGATGGTAGAAATGGCAAGAAAATTCAAGGAAAAGAATAGGCCTAAATTTGATTTAAAAATGGCATGTTGGAAATATGAAATAGAAAGGAATAATATGAAAGAATCTTTTTCACTTGATTTACACTAAAAACACCCAAAACAATTTGAGAAACAAAAAATAATATGTTGAAGGGGTCTTTTAGACTTCATAAATATCATCATACCTATGAATGTAATATACTCTAAAGTGCATAATTATATGTGTATAATAGATAAATGAGCCTAAATGGGAGATTAGTTGGACGGTTGCAATCACTCCAACCATCCATATCATTGTAAATATACCTATCAAAGCAGGAATAAAGACCATAGAACATTCTCCCATATATATCTCTCTTGATAGTCTCTGTGCTTGTCATGATGTAGTCTCTTACTTGAATGTTGGTTGGAAGTTAGCCTTCCAACATCTGCCGTTGTTTCCTCCTTCATTCAGCTGGGTCAACAACATCAAATGGGGGTGGCTCTAACCTACAAAAGGAGAAAGAGATGGAGAACAACTGCTTTATATTAAAGATGCTCACAGAATGTTGATGTTGCGCAAACAATTTTTTTTTAAATTCTTACATATGTTTTTTGGAGCTTCACGCATGTTCATGGATGATGATCAATCAAAGATGTTATGAGATATTGGTCTACTGCAAATGAGCCTACACAAGAAACCATAAATACCATCCTTCTGCCTTGGCTGCAGACAATGCCCTGTGCAATGAAGAGCCAATCAAATCGATCGATATAGAGACTCTGTAAAAGAAGGTGATGCCACTCCTAATCAATAATATCGAAAAGTTAAAAAATGCATGGTGCTTGAGGATGATGTTCGGGGATGTTGTTTGACAAGGCTGCACAAAAGACAAAATCTTCTACGATGAGGAAGTTGTTCAAGAATTAAAAAAAATATGGTGTTTATCATACAGTTGGTTTGTTTTTGAAATTCTTGATGAAAGACGATGCTGGAGAATAAAAGTGTTGTCGCGACTAAAGTAGACCAAATTTGCAATGATTGGTATTTTCTGTCATAACTCTGGTATTCTGATACATGAAATTGGTTATCAATAATTCTTGAGGAGATCAGAAAATCATGCCTAGTACAAGAAAGTGAATTTGAATGAGATGAGGTAGAAGGCTTAGTTACCATTGCTTGTTCCTACTTATTTTATCTATGACGTGCATATACATATTCATTCTTTCCTAACCAAAAGAAATAGTAAGATGGAGCCGAAGCCAAAGGAAACTTCACCATCGACTTCAATATCGACAATGACATGGATGAGGCACTCCCATCATGTAGGTCCTCGATATTGGTTGGAGGAATTTGAATAACCCTGATGATTACACTACTGTATTGCTCGACAATAACAAGCAATTTCAGGCCACAAGTGCAAGCCCATGCAAGCCTTCAATGTATTCTGCGTAATAATATTAGATAATTATTTCAATGACATTGCTGATGAACTGGTCGATGTCCCCAATAATGAAGATGGTGCACACACCCAATACCAGCAATGAAGCGTAGTTTTTTTGAGTGTCGATTTGTCCAACATTCTGTTTTCCAAGGAAATATGGAAAACGACCAAGGATTGGTGCATCTAGGATTATAATAAGTACGGCGACTTATTGAAGTCCATTGGTGGAATCCACTGGAAAAGACACATGAAAATCCAATTGATGTGTCCTGCATGTCAACTCGACTGATAGTTGTAGGTTTCAACTTGGGTAGCTTTCAACAAGTGCATTCTGCATGCACTTCGACTTGTGTTCACCAGTCAATTGGTACCCATCTAGTGAATTGATATTATAATACTTATACGTATCTCTGGTGTTTGTGACCCCTGTGATGGACTTAATACATTGCTGTAAAGTCTGCATTGAGATCATATATACTACGTAGTTGCTGGTTATGAGAGTTGTCGACCACAACTTTGCAACTATTGGTGTGTGCTCAAACCCCACAATATTCACATCTATAATTAGTTGAAAGGATGGAAGGATGGAACCTCTGTAGAATTGAAAAAGTTGATAGTGAGTTATGGAGATTCCACTGGAAATACCAATTCGCTTGTCATGTTTCTGAAAGAGCTATCATTGTCGACCTAATGACAGAGACAGTGTATCGGCTCTACCTATCCTTCCTCAACAGTCCAATTTCTAGCGATTCTAAAATGTTAACAGACTTTATGAATATTGTATTACAAATGTTTTGCCTCTTTGTTGGCATGTAACAATATGTGGCATCGATCGATCAAGAAATTTAATTGCAAAACGAAACGATTTCAACGTGATTTTCTTTTTTAAGCTAGGCAAGGGTAGTCTCCTGAAAGAATGTTTTTTCCTAGGCTTTTGGTCCAATAAAGAAGAACAAATTATTAGGGAGTTGGTTTCTATCATTCCAAATACCCGTGAATAACTCACAACCAGACATGAAGATTCAACCCAACGAGAAGTTGTGGACCCATGAAATTCACTGGTGAAGTCGACCAGAAAGCCATCGATTAGAAATGAAGAAGGCATGCCCGTTGTGGACCCATGGAATTCATTGGTGAAGTCGACCAGAAAGCCATCGATTAGAAATGAAGAAGGCATGCCCGTTGACTGAGAAACCAATTGTGTCGACTAGTGAAGTCCATGGTGAAGTTGACAAGAAATAAAAATTGATTCTCCTGTTCACTAGAGGGCTCAACCAAAGTATTTTGAATATCTGTTAGCTCTTTAATGATTCCTCTTGATGGAAAAAGAAAAAATCTTCTGGTTGCTTCCATAAGATTTGTACTTACCATAATATCTTGCAACGATGAGTTCATTCATCACCATTGATCATCATTTGGTAAATAATGCTCCAGGGTCAAGTGTATTTTAACATAAAAAAAATAATACTTTCATTACAGAATGTAAAACAATGATGAGTA
This sequence comes from Picea abies, assembly GCA_900067695.1. Lineage (NCBI taxonomy): Eukaryota > Viridiplantae > Streptophyta > Pinopsida > Pinales > Pinaceae > Picea > Picea abies. Next base: position 11,095 of record CBVK0103042274.1, on the reverse strand, counting down.
TAAACTGTTATGCTAATTATGTGAAGGTGTAACACACCCAAGCCTTTAAGTATCCTTTTAAGGGATGGGGAATTAAAATGTTTTCTTTCCTCCACTATATCAAACCTCTTCCCGAGCATACCATCATCTTTTGCTCATCAAAATATTTCTAATGATTGTAACGTGCTCAAATACAAGTTCATGTTCAAAAGTTATAGCCTTTCAAAGTTTTCGGCCCTTCAATGGTCAATGGCCAACTCACTACCATGTGGCAGCTTATTACTCATGCCAAATAGCATGGAAGTGACACATTAGATTCACGGGTCCGATCCTTAGGCCCACCTTTCATCTTCATTGGGACTTTTTATTCCATAGTTCACTCCTATTAGCAAAACTTCCAACAACGATACACCAAAGTGAACTTTCCCCAAATCCTATGGTTCTCTGCTCTTGATCTTTGTGGTTTGGAGTACGTCGATGATATCAGTTGGTGTGAAAGTTAATGCCCAACTCCCAAGCCTTACATGGTACATGGATGTGACCCACAATATCTATGCTGGAAGTTTCACCTCATCCCTCTACTGATCAACGATTGTCGTTAACCCTGACTCCCATTGTCATCGGTAGTTACTTGGTCATTGTCGACATTTCATGTTCGAATGTGACGTTACCAACCTCCCATATTTATGATGAAAATGCATCCGGATCCAACGACTCATATCGCTTCGTCAAATTTCCAATGAGATCAACGATTATCATCTTATTTCATTTCTGGACCCTCGTTAACCAATGAACAACTGAAACATGTCATCTTAGGGATGCTCTAGTAGCCTTGCTGGCACTTTGCATAATTCATGATGTTATCATCCTCACTCCTCTTTTGGAAAAGTCTCACGGGAAATCAACGTTGGGTATTCCTCTCACCCAATGATAAATCGACAGTTATTTTTGTTTCAGTAATGCCTCTGTTGTTGTCGACCTTCTTGGCCGACACATGACCTTTCCAGTCTTTGAACTCTAATGAACGACCCATATATTCTCAGATTTTCACCTACATACGCCAAATCCTCTTAACACATGGTGTCATATCTATGTGATGCATGGCACCATTGCCACCATGGCATTAAAATTTCCCATAAAAGGTTCACCTAAAGGTGATAAATCACTATGCCACATGTTATCTTCTAGGATCAAAACATGGCATCCTCCAAGTCATCCTCTTAATCCCTTGACTAAGGATCAACGATCCAGACCGTACGTTGAGGCCTTCTAATCTTGGTATATTGACGACCCAAATCTCTTCTCATAGCTTCTCCGATCCTGATGGATCAACGATTAGGATTTCATCTTAGAGATCCTTCGATCTCAACAGATCGATGGTTAGGGTCTCAGAGCTCCTTTGATATTTATAGATCAACGATCAAATATTCCCTCATATTTTCTCTTGTTGGAGAACCTTGTAGAGCATGCAAAATATCAACGAATATGATTTTACTATGACCCTCTATGACTAACGGCTTAGATATTCCCTTGGAGTTCCTTCATCGGAGTGTCACTCCAATTAGTACCCTGAGATGAATGATCAGAATCATTTCACAGAGATCTAATGGCAAGGATTAAGACACTTGTCCTAACACGTGGCCCTACCACTTGGTCATGACATGTGGAACTCAAAATCCAACACAAGGTCATGCCTAAAAACTCGATTCCACTTGACACGTGGCACAATGCCCTCATGAAACTTGGTTTGACCTTTGTATGCCAAGTGGGTCAATTGCGATTGGTTTTTTCATCATTGGGCATACAATCCCTCTCAAACCATGATCTTATGACTCAAAACCAACAACTAAGATATGATTTTCCTTTTGTTGATATATGGTCTTGATCATCCCATCAAATTTCTTTTTTCTAAGTACATATCCTCTGGGTCTGCAACTTTCCCCAAGCAACGTCCTCCGAAGAATGATTAAGATTATTTTATATAAATTCCAGACACCAACCAGGTTTCAAGTGTCAATAAGACATATAGTTTAATTCCCAACCCATATTGCAACTTATGAATACAAATTAGTAAGAACAAAATTAAATGCTCATGAACAAAAAATACATGAAGTTTTCTACAACAAAAAACACATAAATAAACACAGCCAGAAAATTAAACTCAGATATTTTTGGTCTAACTTTAACCCTGGAGAAACCCACAAGGGGAAGACCACTGAGAGAGGGTATTTTTTATTATTCTGAGCTGAGAGAAATAATGTCTTTTATAGTAGTGAAACTATCATCAAATCACACAAACGTATATCAAGTATGTGTCTAACAATCTTCCTCGAAAATAGTGCCAAACTGTCTTGAAATTCATGCCCATAAAACCATACTATACGTCCCTCGAATTTCATGCCTTCTTGCTATACAAAAAGTACAAAATTTTCTCTGAAATTTGTGCCAGCTATGTTGTCTCAATTTCTGTGTCAAAACTATTGTACACTAGTCTTGAAATTAGTGCCAACTCTACCTTAGAAAATTTCAGTATGACCTCCTTGATTTCTATGCCCTTTTCTATTATACGAACTCTCCAAAAATATGTATTGTATGACTCTTTGTTGGCTTTACTCTCTTCCTCAAATTTTATGTTGTACTTTTGCCTTGGAATTTGTTCCAATGCTCAACAACTTTCCTCTCTTCTTCATCTCGCCTATTCTCTCTCCATTTCTCTCCAAAACTCATGAAGAATGCCAAAACATCAGTGCGCACTTTCCCTAATTTGACCTCATGAGGGAAGGTGAAGGGGCATCTAATATAAGGGCAGAGAATAGATTATATGGATGGATGAGATGAATTGTCTTTTCACTCACCCACTTCACTTAAGTTTCATAAAGTCACTTTTAATTTCACCTCACATGACATTGGACACTTTCTCACCCCTAGGCACCTAAGTGATGAGAAACACTTGCCCATGGTTATTATTAGTTTAATTCAACTCTCTATCTTACCGAGGAAAGTGTTCCTCACCACCCTAAGCTTATCTTTGAAAGGCTTAAACTTCCCTCTCCCCAAAGTTTTATGAGGATGTCTGCCACCTCCTCATCTGTGGAGATTAATTGTAGCTCAACTGCTCCTCTTTGAACATAATCTCGGATGAAGTGATATATAATATTGATGTTCTTAGACCTTTCATGAAAAATGGATTCTCATAGAGTTTAATTCAACTATGATTTTTACAGTATATCATCCTGGGTCTCATATATACATAAAATATCCCAAACAACAACTTGCGAAGCCAAATGTCCTCACAATTGTCTTGAATGACTGTCATATACTTAGCCTCTATAGAACTCAAATCCACTTACTTTTGGTTCTGACTGAACCAAGACACCACTGTTGATCCCAATCCAAAGAAACAACCTGAGGTACTCCACCTATCACTGGCACATCCTACCCAATTTGAATCAGTGTAGCCAATTAATCTAACTCCATCCCCACTCTCATAGTTCAAGCCATAATCCACCGTACCCATAAGGTACCTGAGCACATGTTTTATTTCCACACAGTGTACTCTCCAAGGCTCCACCGTAAATTGACTAAGTGAGTTGACAACAAAACAAAGATTTGGTATGGTGTTGAACAGATACATCATCGAACCAATCAATTAACGATACAACATGGGATCAACCAACTTTGACTCGGAAGAATGAATCTTCTTCCAATTGGTTATCATAGGAGTAGACAAGGGCCTACAATCCTCCATCCAGAATCTCCTCAAAATATCAACAACATATATGCCCTGTCCCAAAAATATGTTTCCAGGCTCTTTCGAAACCTCTAATCCTAAGAAGTAGTGCATCAAACCGATGTCTTTCATCTCGAGCTCTGAAGCAAGTCTCTCCTTACAACCAAATATGAGTCTCTCAGCCCCTCTAATGAGGATATCATCCACATATAGAACAATAACGAGAGGATCCTCTCCCACCACAATGTAATACAAGGTGGGATCTACCTCACTCTTCTCGAAACCCATCCACTACAAGTATGCATATAACCTGGAATACCAAGCACTAGGAGCTTCCTTCATCTCATACAATGCCTTCTTTAGTTTGCACAAATGAGAATATCTCCCATGCACCTCAAATCCCAGAGTCTACTCAATGTACACCTCCTCCTATATGATACCATTCAAAAATGCAGTCTTCACATCCATTTGATGGATCTTCCAACCCATTTCTTCTACAATGGAGATCATTTCCCTGATCAAGGTATATCTAGAAACTAAAGAGAAGGTCTCATTGTAGTCAAATCCCTCTACCTGTGAGAACCCCTGAGCCACAAAACGACCCTTGAACTTCTCAATGCTTCCATCAACAACATAATTGCTCTTATAGAACCACCTGCAAGTCACCACTGACTTCCCCTCTGATCTCAGAACCACCTCCCAAAAATTATTCTTCATGATGGAACTTTACTCTTCCATCATGGCATCCTTATATACCTACTGACTTGTTTCCTCCTCAAAATGGGAAGGATTAGACTCTTTGATTCTTTTCAAGATAGCTGCAAAATATCTTAGGAGGTTTAATCTCCCTCATAACCTTCTTGTGATTCCCCATTGAACCTTGTGCTGCCTTCAAAGTGTCCTAAATCCACTTGGGCTTCCTCTTCTCTGAAGTAGCACCATGTGGAGGGGTCTCCTCCTCCTCAATACCACCACATGAATACTATGTACCTAAAGATGATTTTGAGGTAGTCTGTGAACTAGTAGACTGAGAAATAGTACCTTGTGAACCAATCACCTGAAGACCAATAACCCATGACCCTATCTGTGGACTAGTAGTCCCTGAAATAGTTGGTCTTGAACTCTGTGTCACTATACTCTATGAAGGAATCACTAGCATCTGAGGAGCTAACTTCTCCCCTTGCTCCATCTATCATGACCTCTAGAAGGATCTATCCTCATCAAATCTCACATCCCGTTGCACAATTGTCTTCCTCAAAGAGGGGATGTATATGTAGAAATCCTTCAAGGTCTCCCTATACCCAAAAAATATGCCCTTCTGCGCCATGGGATCGAGATTTGTCCTATTCTCATAAGGGACATGTGAATAAATAAGGAACCTAAGCATCCTAAAGTGCACCACCTGAGGATTCTTCCCAGAGTAATCCTTCTCATAAGTCTTTTCCCCTAAGACTCTATGTGGACTCTGATTATGCAGATAAACTACAGTGTTGCAAGACTCATCCCAAAGAAACAGTGGTAACCCCTAATCATGTAACATGGCTCTCATAGCCCCAATAATATCCCTTTTCTTCCTCTCATCAACCCCATTTTATTGTGGGTTGTAAGGAATTGTCACTTCTCTCTTAATTCCCTCTTTATCACAAAAGTCACTGAACTCATTAGAGGTATACTCACCCCCATTATCAGATCTCAACACTTTGATATTCTTCCCAGTTTGGTTCTCCACAAGATATTTGAACTCTTGGAACCACTGGAAGACCTATCCTTTGGTGTTTATGAAGAAAATCCAAGACTTTCGAGAGAAGTCATCAATGAAAGTGACATAATACAAAAAACCATTCAAAGAGGAAGAAGACATAGGACCACATACATCAATATGAATCATATCAAGAATACCTACTACTCTGTTGTCACTGCTTGGAAAAACATCTTGGTGTAATTCCCAAGAGAACATCCCTTGCACACCTCTTAGTGATCTATACTAAACTCTAGCACCCCATTCATAATCTCTCTTAATATCCTCAGAGTCCCATGGTGAAAATGGGCCATCCTCCTGTTTCGTAAGTCAAAAAGGTCATTGTTGCTGGTAATATGCATTAATTCTCTAGCAGGCTGAAACATGAGCTTGTACATATTCTTATGTCGGATCCCAATCACTTTGGCCAAAGTGATATTGGATCCCTTAGGATACAAGAGCACATGCCCATCATGGAACAACACCCCATATCCCCTATCCACAATAGTGGAAACTGATTGCAAGTTCTTCTTCAAACCCAAAACATATAGGACATCCCTCAACAACATGGGAGGTAGAGACTCCCTCTTAAATGATATTGTCCCACTACCAACTTCCTTGACCACATAATCATCTCCAAGCACCACCTCAATATCATCAATATTTGTAAGATCAATGAAGTACTCACGAACACCTATCATATGGCGGGAGACACTGCTATCAATGTACCAAATATTGGTAGATGATACTCTAGAGGAAAGACACACCAACAATGAATACTCTTTCTCCAACCTATGGGTAAACTCCTCCACATTAGCTGAAGTTTCAAGCTTCTTCTTCTTCTTCTTAGGACATTGTCCAACATAGTGGCCAAAATTGTGACAAGAAAAGCACTTGACATTTCTCATGTCTTTCTTCCCTTCACTTTTGTACTTGTTCCCTTCCTTGGAACCCTTCTTGGACTTGTGATTTTCTTTAGTTGCAACTGCCACATTCTCATATTCATTACTTTTAGATGAAATCGTATGCACATAGCCTCTCTAATTTTCCTCCTAAATGAAGTCATCCCAAATACGGTCCCACTTGGGATGATTTTCCCTTGCCACAATGCCCTCCACAAAGACAACCCATTGTTTGGTTACCCCATTTAATGCATTCCTTACAAGTTCAATATCAGAAAAAAAAAACTACCAAACAACACCAAGTTCATCCCTCATATGAGTAATCTTGGTAATATAGGGCACAACATTTTTAGTCTTGGTCATTTTAATGCTCTTCAAATTCCACCTCAATACCATTTTTTGATTTTCGCTGGAACTCTGGTATAGTTTGGTTAAGGATTCCCACATCTCATAGGAATTGGTATTCCTAGTAAGATCTGGAATCACATGATCCTTAATGTAATCAAGGATAATTATGTTGGTCTTTATGCTATTTTTGGTGTAGTCTTCTAAAAGAGTAGCATTTGTAGGCACTGTCACATGATTCGTTTGTGAGTTCTCCACAATATCCCACAACTCACACTAGTGCAGAATCAACAAAATCCTCTCCTTCCATGTGATGAAATTTGTATCTCCATCCAATATGTCCTCAACCCTCAAACCAGTGGCCATTAAACCTCTCAACTGAAACACAAGCCCACAATTTTATTCCTAGTGAAGTACCTCCTCTTCTCAACAAAATACGTGCAATCTATGGTTGATATATTTCTGCACTTTTCACACCGTAAGCTCTAATACCATGTAGAAATTTCAGACCCCAACCACATTTCAAGTCTCAATGAGACACATCATTTAATTCCTAACCCACATTGTAATTTCTAGCTGCAAATTAGTAAGCAGAAAATTAAATGCTCATGAACAAAAAACACATGAAGTCTGCTATAGCAAAAAAATCAGAAATAAACACACCCAAAAAATTTATACTTGGAGATTTTTGGTCTAACTTCGACCTTGGAAAAACCCACAAGGGAACACATGAAGTCTGCTATAGCAAAAAACTAAAAAATAAACACACCCAGAAAATTAAACTCAGAGATTTTTTGTCTAACCTCGACCGTGGAAAAACCCACAAGGGGAAAACCAGTGAGAGAGGGGATTTTTTTATTATTATGAGCTAAGAGAAATAATGTCTTTTACAGTAGTGAAATTATCAACAAATAAGAAAAATTTATCTCAAGTATGTGTCCAACAATATTCCTTGTAAATAGTACCAAATTGTACTGAAATTCATGCCCAGAAAATAGTATTGTACGACCCTCTAATTTCATGCCTTCTTGTTGTACTAACTATACAAAATTTGCTCAAAAATTCATGCCAACTATGCTGTCTTGATTTCTATGTCAAAACTATTGTATAAAAGTCTTCAAATTTGTGCCAACTCTACCTCAAAAATCTGCAGTATGACCTCCTCTATTTCTATGCCCTTTTCTGTTGTACAATCTCTCAAAAAATCCATATTGTACGACCATTTATTGGCTCTACTCTCTGTCTCGAATTCCGTACTATAATTTTTCCTTGGAATTAGTGCCAAATCTCAAAAGCTTTCCTCTATTTTTTAGCTCAACTTCTTCTCTCTCTCTCTCTTGCTCTCCAAAACGCAAGAAGAATTCCAAAAGATGGATGCACACATTCCCTAATTCGACCTCATGAGGGAAGGTGAAGACAAATCTAATATAATGTTGGGGGATAGATTAGATGGATGGCTGAGATGAATTGTATTTTCACTCACCCACTTCACTTAAGTTTCATAAAGTCACTTTTCATTTCTCCTTGCATGAAATTAATGCACGAGGGACCACATTTGACACTTTCTCACCCCTAGGAACCTAAGTGATGAGAAACACTTGTCCTTGGTACTTTATTAATTTAATTCAACATATTTTATCTCGCCAGATCGAAAGATGAAATAAAATATCACCCTCGCTCTTATCAATGATCTAGATCTCTCCCCAGAGTCTCCTCCTTGCAGCCCATTTCTGCAACCTACTCTGATTAGCACCCTATGATGGATAGTAAGGATATATTGTCTTTCCTAATCAACGATCAAGATTTAAATTGTCCCTACTCTAATAGAGGGTCCATATCAATTCACCTTTTCAAATTGATGGTCATGATTCCTCCAAGACAAAACAAGGGTTTTATCTTAGGCTTAACAGTCTGATGTAGGACTTTGCCAAATTTTGTGAGGTTTTTCTCTAGTCGTTCTCAAGACTTTTGAGTTTTTTAGGACTCTCGCTTGGGTCTAAGGAATTCCATTTCCTACCCAGGGTTCCTTTGTTTCATATTATCTTATGAGGATTATTTTGCTGGAGGGATCCAAACATGGTGACACACAAGTGAATATATATATATATATATATATATATATATATATATATATCCACATGATATTTACAGTAAGTAGGGATACCGGGCCATATTTCAACTTAAGATATTACTGATATTTGAGTTATTTACACACTCGATGACTATATATGTTCATACCCTTCTCATATTCACCATTCACACAAGCCTTTCACAGTCATATACTTGTAGTTATTTTTCTAGAGATAGAGATTTCCTATAGTAAAAAACTTAATATTTCCCATATATATTCCATGCAAATATAATACTATCCCTGGAAAAATACAAAGCCAAACTCATAGATCATATATTCATATTCATAATCACCATACTGATCATCCAACCATATATGTTTTCAAATCAATGCACAAAAATAGAATAAGTCACTTATCTACGAATTTGGGATATGAGGGAAACAATTGAAGCGTATGCTACTCTCCACCCAACCATAGGCAATTTTCACATGTTTTCTTATCATCCAACCACCCCCCATCCAGGGTATGATGTTATGAGGGAATATCTTAGCATAATTTACCATGGTCCTCTATTATTTCTTCTTGAACCAAATAGTTCTCTCTCTGTCTCCCTTCACTAATGCTCGAGCTTTTTCCCATCCGTGTGTATGTTTATCTCTCTCCAAATACATTTCATGTATTATTCCCCAATACCCCATGGGTCATGTCAGAATATTCTCATGGGTAATTATACCCATCCTTAATTAATTATTTGAATTAGACTACCCAACTACTAGCTTGACTAATAATCAAATTTATAGGCTGAGGACAGTTTAGGGTCTGCATTGTTTTTAATTTGACAGGGTACTTCCTGGCAAGGTCATGTCAACTAGTGATAGATTCCCTCTTGCACCATTCTTCTCATGACATCATAATCCATTAAGGAACCCCCTTCAGTAGTAGCTCAACATTTCCCTATTTCATTAATAACCAAATATTCACATTAAAAAATTAATCAAAGGTCCATTGTCTTTCAATGGTCACATAACATAGCTATTTATATTTTTGGTCATGATAATAATTATATTTATAGACTTGGATAAATAAGGGTGTTACAATCCCCTCATCCTTAAAGGAACATTGTCCTTAGTGTTCTATCTGTCGTGAAAAATCTATATACAACAATGAACATAAAGGGGTATGCATATTTCATGGCATCCTCTAGTTCCTATGTAGCTTCATCAGGACCAAAGTGTTTCCACTACACATTCACATGTGCAATGGTTCTGTTCATGAGAGGGATGGCTTTCCTTTCTAGGATAGATTGTGGTTCTAGTAGGAATTATCCCTTTGTATCTACCTGGATCACAGACTAGTCAACTATATGAGCAAAGTCATGTATACATTTATTTAACAATTAAACATCGAAAAAATCATGTTCTTTCATTGTGGGAGGTAAATTTGATCTATAAGATATAGGTCCCACTCTGTAAAAAGATTCAAATGGTCCACAAAATTGAGGTGCCATCTTGACACATGATCCCATTCTCAAGGGACTTATTTTGGGTGTAATTCAGAGATACACATGATCCCCTACTTTGAACTCTTTATGAGTCCTTTTGTTGTCTGTATAATTCTTCTGCCTCCTGGGCCAATTTTGTATTTTTCTTTATTCGGGCTACTTGTCGTTCCAACTCCTTTAACATGTTTGTCCCAAGTGTAATTTTTTCCACTGGTGATGGGTGTTCTATATGCACTAAATCCCTCAATTAAATTGTCAACCCGAGGTAAGTAAACTTAGATTTTTAACACTATATGTGCCAAGGAAGAAAATCTAGAGGAAGTATATTCTAACTAAGGATATGGTCTGTCTGAGGGTTAATCTACTTAAGCAAAGACTACCAATGAACAAACCCTATCAAGTAACTTGAACTACTTACCCTAAGCAACTTTTAAGAAATGGATCGATGGATTGTTCCTAAAGAAGAAAATGAAAACTCTACTTTGAACAAGTTAACCTATTTAATATAATGAGAAACAACACGTAATCTATTCAATATATTCAACTTAATAATCAACAACAAAAACAAATTAATCTAATCAATCTATTCAAATCAATAGGCATCAACAAGTAAGCAAGTAAACAATCAAACAACTAACCTATTAAAACTTCTTCAGCAAGTAAACTAATCAAAACTATTCAACAAGTAAACTCTATTCTTAAGATAAAAATCATAATCATTGCTAACCTGCAAAAGGAAATCTTAAACTACTTAATTAAAAGCATCATGATTGTACTCAAAGATTAATAAAAAACTATTCTTAATCTACAATAACAAGAAACTTCAAA
>CBVK0103042263.1:0-15121 GCA_900067695.1 Picea abies | reverse complement strand
AGGACTAGAAACATGTGTATTTTCAAGAATATTCTAGAAGGTCCAAACCTTATCACTAATTGAGGGTTGAGGAAGTCAAAACCCTAACCCTAGTCAACTATCAAGCTATGTTAAATATCGGGCCACTAGGAGCATAAGGGGTTCCATTCTTTAGCATTGTACTTGTTCCATAGCTGAGAAAAAAATCCAGGAGTGGTATTTTGAGAGCATAACAGAGGAGGATGAATATTTTATAGTATCCTTTCAGGCCACAATGTCATAGACAACTCCATAGAGAGTACCCATTCCTTTGTATTTGCATTTTGATAACTGAAGCAAAGAGAGCGGAGCATAAGCCTCACCTTTGAGATAGGTTTTCTCCCGTATTCAGTTTCCCGTTGTAAATATTGTGCTTATTTGCGTGGATTGTGTTTCTTCATTTGCATGTTCTTTTATTTTCATATTTCAATTATTTTCTATAAAAATAGAGCAATAAGCTAGAGATAACAAATATGAGATATAAGAAAATAAACCTACATAATAAAGATTTCAGCATATTAAAAAATCTATTGTGATGAATTGTTCTAGTAGAATATCCATGACAGTTTACAGATCATATTGATATCAGAGCCAAGTTTTCTTTGGCATATTTGTGGGAATTTGTGGGATCTAAGAGTTTTCTTAAGAAGAAAGTCACAGAACCCTAGCCATGGTGGATAAGTTTGTTAACAACAACCTTCGAGATCCAGCAAAAGAGAGATTTGTGAGGCTAGAAGAGCAAGTCACTAATATCTATCACAATATTTCACTCGTCGTGGAAGCTCTAGAAAACAATATTAGACTGTTTATGGAGGTTGGAGGCTCTAACTTAGAGATCAAATCAGAGGGGAAATTGGGAGGAAATGAAGACCCAGAAAAGGAGTCAAGGAAAGAGCTCGAGAAAGACCATCAAAGTTCTAGTTCCATTATCCCTTCACAATCTTTATTTAAAATAGAAGGGAAAGTGGATATCAAACCATACCAAGGTGAGATTGATGCAATAAAGTTGAATCATTGGTTGTAGAAATTAGAAGTATATTTTAGTTTTCATAATATAGATAAGGAGCAGAATATTTTGTTTGCTTGATTGAAATTAGAGGGGAACACATTAACCTAGTGGGAAATCCACACTGAGACACTTAGTCTAGAGGGTGATCTGCTAGTAACTAGGTGGGAGGATTTCAAAACCCTCATCAAATCTAAATTATATGCTATCGGGTATGTAGAGGACCAATGGATCCATTGGCATTACTTTAGGAAAAGGTAAGGGAAAAGTGTGCAAGATTACACCACCAATTTCAAAAATATGGCTTTCATGTTGAGTATCTCTCCTAAGTAACACGATGTACTCCTTAAGTATCTGGGGGGTCTACATAGTCATTTGTGAAAGCAAGTGTTTCTATCAAGCATGGGATAGTTAATGAGGCTTGTTTGCAAGCACAATTTCTGGAAAATATAGGCCACAAGAAAGGACAACCAAGTGGTTCAAAACAAAAAGAGCACCAAGACGCTTCCAAGGAGTGGAAGAAGAAGTGAAAAGGAAAATACAAGAAGATGATAGCCACTACACATCAGTTCAAGGATCCAAGAAACCACTATAACCATTGCACTATTGATGGTCACATTGAAGAAAAGTGTTGGAAACTACATCTAGAGCTAAACCATATGAACTATAAGAAGGATGCCAAAAAGAAGAACCTTCTAGCCACAGATTCAAGCAATCATGTAAAGAGAAACTCATATGTGGATGAGAATATTGTTTGTACTTTAGTGTTGAAGGAGGTGAAACTAAGTATCCTTTGTCACAAGGAAGAGAAGGAGATGAAAAAACTCTTCCATATCAAGATCTATGTCAAGAAGACCAAGGTAGACGCTCTATTCGATTTCATTTCATAGTTGAATCTTATAGAAACCAATTTGGTCAACAATCTCGGGTTGGAGGTTCATGGTCATCCTCGCCCATATCCATTGGGGTGGGTAAACAAGGATGCATAGATCAAGGTCACAAATCAGTGTAAGATCAAATTTGTTGTGAGTGTAGATTTTATTGATGAATTGGAGCTAGATGTAGTACCTTTTAACATGTGTGGAGTAAGGTTTGGAATCCCTTACATGTATATGAGGGATGAAATCTTCATGAGGAGAAAAAACCAATACTACTTGATCAAGGATGGGAAGTATTTCATCATCAATGCACATAAAATTAAATTGAATATTTTACTGGTAAGTGCCAACGAATCCAAAAAGTTAATTAGTTCAAGTAAGAAGTATGTTTTTTCTTTTCTAACAAGAGAATCGGTCGGGTGATGAATTGGTAAGAGAAAATAAATCCCTGGAGGCATGTACTAAATATTAAAAAACATCATTTGGAGGATTTGTTATAGGCATATAGAGTATTGTTCCAAGAGCGTAAAGGTATACCACCTAAGAGGGAAGTGGAGCACAAGATACAATTGTTTCCTAACTCCCCATTACCCAATAGTGTGTTGTATAGATAGTTCATCCTGGAAACAGATGAAGTGAAGAAATGTTGGAATATTCACCAATACTGAGAGGGGGGGTGAATTATTATTGATCACTTTTTACCATTTTTAGCCTTAAGCACATCATGTAAACATTAACCATTGACAATGTCATCCATCATCACATAAAACCATACATAGAACACAATGATTTTTACGTGGAATCCCAAACGGGAGAAAACCACATAATTCTTTTCTTATATCATGTCAAGATTACATTCATAAGAAGCACCAACTTCCAACATTCCCCAACACCAACGGGAAGGAGGCACCAACCTAAAGGAATTTGCAAATTTTGAATTTACCAACACTGAATAGAAGGAGGCACCAACCCCCTAGCTTTACTATCTCCAAATGGAAGAAATTATCCACTCCTTAAAACACAGACACCAACCTGTTGAATGAAGACACCAATATTCTCGAGAACCACCCTGCCACCCTGATATGAATAAGAGTATCAACCTTCCACTTTCACTTTCTTCACACTGTGACTGTGACTGTCACTGTCACTGTCATTGTGACTAAGATTGCCATCACATTGTCACTAGCACTGGCGTTGTCTTCATACTGTCACAGTTCAAAAGACTTCTTCATATGTGCTTCGTTTCTTACTAATAATTATTGGACAAGATTTCATATGTGCTTCGTTTCTTACTCATAATTATTGGACAAGATTTCATACAAGTGTCATGGTGATCTTCAAAATAAATCTTAGACATATCTAATGCCAAGACATATCAAGAGAAAAAAATAGGTCTAAAACCTAGTCCCCCAATCATCCATAAATAATAGCCACATAACATATAAAATTAGTCTACTAGGAGCCAAAACAAATAATGCTAAGTGTACTTACACATAATAACATGTGCTCTTCAATCAATCTTTGACATTGTTATATAAACCCATGGAATGTGTGCCAAGATTATCCTTCAAATATGTAATCAAATATTCTTCAAATCTGCCCTTTACTTGTCACAAATTCGCCCTTAAATAGTCCTTCAAATTAGATATTGGACTTGCCTCAAGTCTTCCTTAAACAATGTAAAAATTGTGTGCCAAAATTTTCCTAAAGTATTATCAGTGATGTCCTCCAAACCTGCATGCTTCATTCCATAGAGAATCCTTCAAACCTTGGCAAGCCTCATAACATCATTCCTGGAATGTAATCATTGATGGCAACATCCACTGACGATAACATCCATTCACAACAATGCCCACTAATGACAACACCCACTCACATAAACATCAAGGAAATATCACAACTTCATAGCAGATCATACAACAACATCACAACCTCAAGGCAACATCACAACCTTCAAATACAATCCCAAAATCACTTCTTAAATCTGCATACAAAACTGCTCAGAATAGTACCTCAAATATGCAAACTTGTAATATTCTCCACAAACTCAATTTTATATTTCGGATTCTGAAAATTGGACCTCAGATATTAGGATATGTTCTTCTTCTCATGCAACAAGTGGAATTCAATTTGGACCTACCAATATTCATATATAATCATTTTATCTCAAACACATGTTTGGGACTAGCTTTTGGATTAGTCACAAACCCTAAGTTTCAAAATGTATAAATTTGTACCTAAAATGAATCGGCATATGAAACTTGTACCCAATATTCTTAGATATATTCTCTGAAATTCCTCCAATTTTCTCTCCTTGACTCGTCCCAAAAAAAACGTTATAACGAAAATGGAAAGATGACTTGTTTTGAAGAAGAAAATCGTAGTTGTAAAAACTTCAACTTCCACTGAGTATAAATCCAAACATGTAATGATTCCAGAACTAAAATTTAGACCCAATATTATTCCTTATCTCTTCTAAAACACCTCCATTTTTTTCTATCTAAATAATTCTATAAAAAAAGTTAAATCAAAAATTCCAAGATGATCGTCAAAGAAAAACCCTAGAACAAATCTTCACAAGACTTCATCTTCCTTTGGAATTTTTCCCTTCTTAAGAGAATCCGTTAGGATTCTTTTGCATACCAGAAAGACACCCCAACACCTTGAGCACACCTCATACTTGACCTCTTTATTGGTTTCTCTAAAAATTTGAAATTCTATCTTATATTTATATTAATTTTGTCCCCAAAAATTACTTGAGCCGGCCTCAATTTTTTAGTTGGGTTGTTTGATGGAAAAATTCATATCTCCTCATTCCTATGGAATTAAAGGTGCTACCATATACAATTGGAAAGGTCTCGAAATAATATTTTCAACCATATAACTTGTGCTTCAATTTCAATTAGTTATGTAGGGTAAAAATTCCCTCAAATATAGGGTATTCAAATTGACCACAAATAATACTTTCAACAATCTCCATCTTGCGATATTTATCTTTGACATATGTAGGTTATTCACCTGACTTTAGGGGATTATTCACTTGGTTTTATGGATTATTCAAGGCTCGTTCAAGGCTCCATTTGTGTACAACTCAAATTGGGCATGTGGAAACAACCACATGTTATCTCATCCTGTGAGGGCCATGCTTAAAAGTTATGCAATAAGGGGACCACTTTGGAGTTATATACACTTATGTCAAGGTTCCTTCAAGGAACTTCAAGGATTCTTCACTTGGCTTCATGGCTTCAAGGATTCTTTACTTAGCTTCATGGCTTCAAGGCTTCTTCACTTGGCTTCATGGCTTCAACACTCAAACAATCTAAAGGCTTCTTTACTTGGCTTCATGGCTTCAAGGCTTCTTTACTTGGTTTCATGGCTTCAAGGCTTCTTCACCTACCCTCATGGATTCAATACGCAAACAATCTCCCTTTTTCACTGCCACATCATCATCATCATTGTTACATCCTTATCATTATTTCCACATCATCATCATCACTACTACTTTGACATCAATGACAACATTTTCTCAAAAAGACATAGTTGCAATAGTTGTTGGATTTGGAGTAATTCAACCAAGCACCTCACTTCGTGGGAAACCTATTATCATATTACCCAGGAAGGATGGGACTTGGTGGACGTGTATAGACTACAGATCTTTGAAAAATATTACACTCAAGAACTGATACCCTCTTCCCATGATCAATGATTTTTTAAACCAATTGCAGCATGCCAATTACTTCACCAAGTTGAATCTCAAATCGGGATACCACCAGGTATGTGTCAAAGAATAAGACACATGGAATACCACCTTCAAGACAAGGTAAGTCTTATATGAATGGTTGGTCATGCCATTTGATTTATTGAATGCACTAGCTACATTTATGAGATTGATGAATGATGTACTGCACCCATATTTAGATTCATTTTTTATAGTGTATTTTGATGGTATATTGGTTACATCATCATCATCACTGCTACTTTGACATCAATGACAACATTTTCTCAAAAAGAAATACTTGCAATAGTTGTTGGATTTGGAGTAATTCGACCAAGCACCTCACTTCGTGGAAAACCTATTATCATATTACCCAGGAAGGATGGGACTTGGTGGACATGTATAGATTACAAATCTTTGAAAAATATTACATGCAAGAACTGATACCCTCTTCCCATGATCAATGATTTGTTAAACCAATTGCAGCATGCCAATTACTTCACCAAGTTGAATCTCAAATCAGGATACCACCAGGCATGTGTCAAAGAATAAGGCACATGGAATACCACCTTCAAGACAAGGTAAGTCTTATATGAATGGTTGGTCATGCCATTTGATTTATTGAATGCACTAGCTACATTTATAAGATTGATGAATGATGTACTGCGCCCATATTTAGATTCATTTTTTATAGCATATTTTGATGGTATATTGGTTTATAGATCTACCTGGGAGGAGTACATATCACATCTCATGGATCGGTGTTAGAGACTCTGAAAAATCACCAGCTTCTAGCTAACCTCGAGAAATGTGATTTTTCTCAATAGTCATTGGTGTATCAGGGTATGTGATCGATGGACAGAAGCTCAATATACATCCCACAAAGATGGAGGCCATCATAAAAGGTCTAGTTCCTACTAATGTCATGAAAGTTAGGAGATTTTTTGGGGCAGTACATTACCTACAAAAATTAATAGCATCATTTTTGGAGATAGCTACACCACTCCACGCCATAATAGCAAGCAGTAAGAGTTTCTGGTGGGGAAAGAATTAGCAGAAAGATTTCGATGAACTAAAATGAAAGATTAGTTAAGAAACAGTTCTCACATTATATAACTTGCAAAAGTCTTTCTAAATGGAGATAGATGCAAGTGGGTATGCTATGGGAGCACTTTTGATGGAAGACGGTAAGTCGGTATACTACCATTCTGAACTATTTCATGGGGAAATCTTAAACTATCCTACCTGTGATGAGGAACTCTATTCCTTGGTTCAAGTTGTTAAGAAGTGGAAGCACTATCTGATGGGTAAAGAAACCATTATCCATGTATATCACCAATCATTGCAATATTTACAGGCCCAAAGTAAGCTTCAATAAACTAAACATAGCAACTGGATGGGGGTTTTTTTAGCAATTTTATAATCATCAAGTATAAGAAGGGAATTACTAATAAGTTGGGAGACATGTTTTCAAGGCCACCCACATCCAATATTATAGCCTTGGGCACACACATGGAGCCTTTTACCCATGATGCATACAAAGAGGCATACACATAAGATGAGGACTTCAATGGGAGTGTTTTAGCGACTAAATGGAAATATTCATGTAGAATAAGGTGACAATAAGGATGAATATCATCTCTAGAATGGATTACTCTACAATATAGACAAGCTTTGTGCTCCTAAAGGAGAAACGTTGGAGCTTATCATAGAGGCTCACACCTCCAAAGTTGCAAGACATTTTGTATTATGAAGACAATTGATAACTTACAAATGTATGTGTACTAACCCATAATGCAAGAATATATAGCACCATATATTAGAGGATGTATACTTTGTTGTACCATCAAGCCCAATAACAGAAATTAAGGCCTATAACATCCCTTGCATGTACCCACTCGACCTTGGGAAAGCATTTCCATGGATTTTATGGGAGGTTTACCAAAAACTAGGAAGGGAAATTATTATTTACTTGTGGTAGTTGACATGTTTAGAAAGATGTCCATTCTTATGCCTTATAAAAATTCCATCAAAGGACAAGAAGCAACAAACATGTTATTTGAACAGGTCTAGGTGATCCAGGTGGTTATTGGTGGCCACCCACCTATTCCAACTGGCTTCTTTTAACAATTTTTAGTTCAGCACATTTCTCTATAATGATGACATTTCTTTGTAATTGTGGGCTCTACAATTATGGGGCTATCCTGAATTCCTATACAGCATCCAAGTGGATATTGGTGGTCCCGCACCTATTCCAATTGGCTTATTTTGGAAGTTTTCATGTCAATACATCTTTTTGTACTTTCAGGGTCGTTTTGGGGCCCTAAACAATGTTTTTTTGGTTTTCCATAGTCAAACTGTAGATGGATTTAGAGTTTTATGGCATAATGTGTATTTCTAAAAAATACCTTTCCAACGAGCTATCACACACCTAAAATGGAGGTCGTATGCAAACGTTACGACCCCGGGAAGTTGAGGTACCAACTTACCCATCGAGGCCCACATAATTTTTGGCGTTTCTAAAAAAGACCTTTCCAACGAGCTATCACACACCTAAAATGGAGGTCGTATGCAAAAGTTACAACCCCAGGAAGTTGAGGTACCAACTTACCCATCGGGGCCCACATAAATTTTGGCGTTTCATCTCCTAAGGTTAGGTTTTTGGATGTCTAGGGTTTTGGAATTCATGAGTAATGTTAAAATTCCTCTGGAGCCTCATTGCAATCATTCTTCTCATACGGATGTGTGTAGCAACCAAATATCTTCTCAGAGATAACTACCACCATTCGAGCAAGTTGTTTCCAGTTATGTAGTTTTACAGTTTCAGCCTATTTTATTTATTCAATAGAAGTTATTGTTCATTGGATATTTGTTGTTGTTGTTCGTATCTATGTGTTATTGTATTCGGTCTGTTATTTATTTCGTTCCTCTCATAAATCTGAGTCACTAGGTATACTTTGAGATACCAAGGAGCATCATCTCATATAGGGATATCAGATTTATCGGTAACTTTTGGACTACACTTTGGGAGAAGATGGACACTAAGTTGAATATATCTACAAAATCCCATCCACAAATAGATGGGAAGACATAAGTAATCAACAAGGATTTGGTGCAGCTTTTGAGGGCTTATAATCAGATGCATCTGAAGGCCTGGGATGAAAATCCAATCTATATTTAACACTCTTATAACATAGTAGTCCACACTTCTACTAGTAATTCTCCTTTTGAAACTTGCTTTGGTTATTTTCCACCTTCTCCATTGGATATTGTATATGGATAGCAAGGAGGAGTGAGGGAAGACATCATAGGATAAGCGTTAAAAGTAGATAAATTTGTTGAAAATATTAGATAGATCCAGTTTCAAGTACAAGAGAAGTTGAAGAAGTCACAGGAAAAGTATAAGCACACACATTATCAACACAGAACCAATAAGTCATTCAAAGTGGGATACATATTTTGATTACAGTTGAACAAGGTAAGACTATAGGGTCCTGCTAAGAAGATCAAGGCTCTGCGTTATGGCCCTTTTGAGGTATTGGATAAGGTGGGAGATAACACCTACAAACTCAATATACCTCCTCATACATGCACATTTACTCAATAGTGAATGTGGAGATTTTGAAACTCTATTAGCCTTCCATGTTGGATCAAGAGGAGGAGTAGGTCCTACCTACCATAGAGGAATTAATACTGTATGATTAGGAAAAGTTGGAAAAAGACACAATTTTGCAAAGGAAGTCCAAAACTATAAGATAGGTGCAGTGCGACCTTTCACAGATTGGGTTGAAAGGACAACTTCCAGGCAAAGAAAATTGGTAATTTAGGAGAAGGCAGAGGAAAAATTTCCTCATCTCATTCAATAAATATTTTGGGGACCAAAATCCTCCCTAAATGGGGAGGTGTGATCCATATTTAATCATCATATAATTTGTCATCTATCTTGGTACTTTCTGGGTGGAAAAGAATTGGAGGAATCGACTTGCAGGGCCATTTTAGCAACAGGTCCCAATTTGGAAAATTGGGTCTGAAACCTTCCGAAGCGATTATGAGCCATTAAATGGAATTTTTTGGTTTAAAAAATCCATATATATCCAAATATGATGTTCTACACATTGAGGCCTTTCCAACGGTGAAATAATCACCTCAATTAGAGAATGTATGTGAAAGTTATGCTTCCTGCAAGTTGACCTACCTTTTTGACCACCATAGTAGAAGTGGATGCCACATCATCCCCCATTACTCAAACACATGGGGCTAGCCACATGTGGATTTTCAAGAAAATTATAGAAGTTCCAAACCTTATCACTAATTGAGGGTTGAGGAAGTCAAAACCCTAACCATAGACGGTTATCATGCTGCTAGGAGGAGAAAGGATTCTTTTCTTTAGCATCATACTTATTCCACGACTGAGTAAAACATCTAGGAGTGGTATTTTGAGAGAATAATTGATAAGGAGAAATATTTCATAGCAGCCTTCCAGGCCATAGTGTCATAGGAAACTCCATAAAGAGTGTCCATTCCTTTGTATTTTCATTTTGATATCTAAAGCAAAGAGAGTGAAGCATAGGCCTCACCTTCGAGCTAGGTTTTCTCCCACATTGAGTTTCCCATGGTAAATCTTGAGATTATTTGTGTGGATGGTTTTTTCTCATTTGATTGTTCTTTTGTTTTTCATATTTTAGTTATTTTATATAAAAATAGAGAAATAAGCTACAAATAACAAATCTGAGATCTAAGGAAATAAACCTCCATGGTAAATATTTCAGCATATTATAAGATCTGTTGTGACGAACTATTCCAGTGGAATATCCATGTTGGTTTACCAATCAATAGAGCTCACATACTTACTTGAAATAAAGGTATCTCCACCATCCTCTTGAGAATATTTTTGGACTCATCATTAGAATCATTATTTTTCTTCTTATTCCCCCTTTTATTTTCCTTGCAATCTCTTTGAAATGCTAGACCTTGCCACAATTCTAACATCTTTCCTTGGAATTTCCAAGAGACTTACATCTCCTAAGGGATTTGGATATTCCCTTCTCCCTCTTCTTTCCTTTCTCTTTCCATCTTCCATGAGTTTCCAAGGCGTACTTGGTGGATTCAAAATCCTTCCACCTCACGCTAAATCATTTTTTAAGGTTGTTGCACTTAACACTTAACACTAAATCACACTAAAAAAAAATTTAAGGTTGTTTCACTTAACACTTCCATTATAGTTTCTAACCATTCATAATAAATCATTGACTTCAAAACTATTTACTTCATTATAACCATAGCATTCGCATAATTTAAGGAGGTAGAAGTGAAGGAATTCTCTATTTTACAAAGGGAAGTAAGGAAGTAGATTTTTTATTTATTTTCCTAAGGGAAGTAAGAAGTAGATTTTGTATTGGGATTGACTGTCATCAACAAGAACAAAGTAGAGGAGATGGTCGCCTATCAAGTACTGTGCATGTTCAAATAAACAATAATTGTTGTGGTGATGCTTGTAGGGGACTCCTCAATCATTATTGGAGCTCTTTCTAGGTGAAGGATGCCTAAGAACGTTGCACTAGTCAGACTGATTCAAGTCCTTAGACCTAGCCAATGATCTAGACAAAATTGATTTCTTTCAAGTGCTAAGAAAGAAAAATAAAATCACATATTACTAAGCCAACTATGGTGTTCGCATGAGAGAAGGTTGTATTATAATCAATGGAGGAAAGGCATTACCCAAATTTATTCCGTGGCAAACATCAAATGCACCTCAAGGATCCACCCATCAATAAGGTGTAAATGCATGTGTGTAGGTAAGGCTAGAGTAATAAATCCCACACCCTACAAATGCAGTTACTCACCAACGATTGGACTTATAAGTGCTATGTAGAATGTTTGGATCTCTACGTGTTGGTTTTTCATTAAGTTAGGGCTCAAGCATTCTGGTGAGTTTGTTTTAGGGTCCTATATTTGTGGTTTAGTTTGTCGTTCGAGGGTGTAGTGGATCTAGGGATACAACTTGAGTGGGATAGATATACAAACTATATTAGTAGGCTCCCTCATCCACTCAATGCAAGCAACATATCTCTACCTAGGGAAATCCATGGTACATTTCCATTATGCCAATAATTATTGTGTCATTTGCAATTCACCTATTGTAAAATGAGGCATCAAACGTTGTGGCAAAGATATAATTGAGATGCAAAACTTCATGGTGGACGGAGCCAAGAAGCAAAGTGTATGACAATATGATTGGCAAAAGATGTGGTAAATTAAGAGCAAGGAGGGAGTTAGAGTTATGGTGGATACGAAAGTTTTCATGCACTTGTAGTGGCAAACATAGTTTGAATTAGAGGAGATAATATGAGTTATGGGTGCATGGTGTTGCCACAAGAGTTGACTCTAGGTTGTAATAGAGCCAAGCCTTAGCACATTTTGAAGAAATAATAATTATTGATTGATCAGTTTTTCAGAGGCTTCTAGAACTAGGTATGAACGAGCCTTTCAATCATTACAAATCAAAAACAAAAAGGCATGAACTCGTCTGCTAAATCCTTTTTAAAATCATGAGGATGGATATAAGAATTCGGATGAACAAAACTGAAACAAAAAGCCAGGTATCTAAAAAGGATAAATCTGACCTTCCCTTCAGCAGAAGAAATGACAACGATTTCAAATATTTGGACATAGGTCTTGTCTCACTCATAGAAAGACAAAGGAAAAACTATGAACAAATAAAACTTGTAAATTGGCCAAAACAATTAAGATGCAGGTCTTGTTTTACTCACAGCAAAATAGAGGAAAAACCGCACTTAAAGGAATGCTTCTAATTAGCCACAACAGAAGTTTCACTGAATTGTAACCTCTACAAGTTGAATAAATGAATCAGTGGAAGAAATAAAATTAATGAAAACTTGAGAAACATAACACAGGAAAATACATAGTTTAACTCAACGAGGTCTTGAAATCTCTTTGGTTATGTCTTGTATTATTAAAAAGACTGCATTACAATCCCAAGCCAAAAGGCTCTTGGGTTGTTCCCCTCTCCTTTCTCTATTACCAAAACCCAAAATATATATGGAATTACAATCTAAGTTATCTCTAACCAATAGAAACAAATATGGATACTCCTGTCAATATCTCAATTGTGAGGTGTTTAGTTTTGAACACTGATTTTCCTCCTTGAAATGTGCAAACAATATTCATATGTTGATTATGCTGCTATGTGTCCTTTTGTTTGATGATTCATCTTCTTGAAACTTGGAACTTCTTGATTGTGTACCTCAAAATTTAGAATTGGTTTCCTATGCACATTGGAATGCTATCATCCTACCTGGAAATTAGCTATTGATAGCTTAACTAATGACTAAATATATGGAAACAGTCTTGTTGTTGATACCTTGCCCAACAATCTGGAAATGATTGCATATATGTTAACTTGATATCTGGAACTGCTTGACCAACTGATGCCTCTATATATGCAACAAATCCTCCAAATTAAAGACGATATGCGCTTTTGACACTTCATTTCTATGTGTTGTGTCATTTCCCCTTAATTGACTCCTTCTTTCGATTTTTAACAAAATATGGTGTTGACAAGATCATGATTTGAGGGAGCCTTGGAAACATTTGATCACTTGGGCATGTAATTTTTACAAGAAATAAGAACTCCTTTGACTGCCATCTATATACTCTGTCACCTGCAATATAGAAACACTCTAACATTGAACTCTGAACTTCTTCAATTTCTTTGTTTTTACGAGTTTCAGAAGGTTGTCAATTACATCCTTGTCATTCTTGTCCTTGCACTGTGCATAAGCATCTCCAATGCATGATTCCCTATGCCAAGCCATATCCCTTAATAGTTTTGCATCATCAAAATCCATCTTCTTCTCAAGCATCCAACCGTCTAGAGAAAAGAGTAGATTGCTCCAAAAATCCCAAGGCAAGTCTTGAACAGGTCCATCTAAAAATTGTTTGTTGTTTTCATGCTTCAGCTGTTCAATACTCCTCTGAAATGCATGTACCTCTTCTTGGTATATTTGAAGATGCGATTTTATATCATCGTCTAATTCAAAAATGCACTACTCTAGAAATTTAAACTGCTCATTTAAAAGTCAATTTTCTTCCTGTGTTTGTTCTAACAAGCCCTTATCCACTTGAGCTTGATCCACAGCTTCTTCTAGTCTGTCAATATTCTCCTGTAGATCTCGGTTTGTATTCCAATATCATCTGGAAAAAGCATTATCTCAGTCGATTTCTCTAGCTTTGCTTGCAAGTGTTCAACCTTTCTCTGTAAAACTTGGCATTCAGACTTCACTTTTGCAATATCACTTGCATTTTCCTCAGCAATGGAAAGCTTGGACTGTAATTGTTTAGTACTTTCCTCCAGAGCTAACCTCTCTTTCTCCATATCTGCAATACATTGACTATTCTTTCTAATTTCAATTAGTTTTGATTTTAAAATTTTTACCTCTTCCTTAAGTGACTTATTTTGAGCTTCTAAAGCCTTTAGCTCACCAGCAATAGTAGGGGAATGACTAACATGTGACAGAAACGTTTTTCCATGTTCCTTGATAGTTGTATCGTTTACCTTTAAATATTTTCCATCTTTCAAAATGCTTTCCCTTTCAGCAATCTGTCTTTTCAAAATCTCAACTTCATCTACAAGAAGCTCATTTTTTATCTTGTCCTGTGCAACATGCTTTAGTCTTGCATATGTTTTTGCCAAGTGCTCTGCTCTAAGACATAGTTAGGATTAACTGCCAGAACCCTCTGATCATTCTTGTTTGACTGGGTTGATCCTTCTATCCCAGGTGTTGGTGCTTGTGGGCTGTCATCAAGAATCACAAGGACACCTTCCCTATCTATCAAATGTTGTATAATAGATCTCACACATTTTACCTCCTCCAGTAATCCACTCGTTGTATCAAAAACCTGCTAGGAGTTCAAATCTTCAACGTACCACTTGATTAAATCTGCCTTTGAAAAATGAAAGGTTGTCATCATTGGGTGTTTTGAAAATCCCTCCATGTGGGTGCTATCTCCTTCAATGGCACTATAGAACACTTGGATATTTACTTGGCGGTCGATAGACTTGGCATTTGATGTGGCTTTAGTTGCTTACACCTGTAGACTTCATGGCGAATGTCCACTTGGACACTTGGACAGTTGGAAACCGAATGGAAACAACCAAATCGTAACTTGAAACACTTTGCATAAACGAAAAGGAACCCTGCCACATGGACATACGAGGAACACTGACTTTGGGCTTTGGGTTAAATGAGAAGTGATAATTTTAAATCATCTGGTGGTCAAATCTCCGAAGAGGAACCTAGCACTCGGAATGGTGAGTCTGCCAATAGTGTGCACTAGTAAGTAGCCTCGAGACTCTCTAAGAGATTCATATGACTCTCTTGGCGTTGACCTGTGTATCTGGGTGCATAGAGCTCCCCTGCTATATTACTTCTTGTTGTTGTGGGGTATTCTACCCTACGGACTAACAAGCTAGGGTTTTAAACT
>CBVK0103042254.1:0-14273 GCA_900067695.1 Picea abies | reverse complement strand
AATACAAAAAACATTCATTTCTTAAGTTACCAAGCACCTCTGGTCTGTAACCACAGAGGGTTTCTTGGAGTGATAACACGTGGGTCGTAGATCATTGGGTTGCGTATATGGAGGCATGTATGCGGGAAAGGAAAAGCCAACCCGTGTATATGCATCCCTACATGCGAATTTTACCACAACATCCCGCCTACAAGTCCACAAATTGTTTTTTTTAAAGGTATTCACTCAAAAAATAGGTTTATTCTTGCAGGATGGTACTTGAATGGAGAGAAAGAGAGCATGAGGAAGTTGATGTTACAGTGGAAAGAGATATAGGGGCCTAATTAGCATTAAAAATATGCAGGCTTTACAAGTTTTGGTCTCTCAAAGGGATGAGGGATCAAGTGAGGTTGCTCCAAATGCTGGTGAACTTTTGGGATTCAGATACAAAGGCCTTCAACCTCAATGGGAAACCATTGAGAATTGAAGTCAAGGATATCTACCTTTTTATAGGATTTTTACATCGGGGTGAGGTGGTGAACCTCAAAACCAAGGGAGTTGGGAGTGGCATGAACATAGAGGACTACATCACCACTCACTGTGTTGCAAGCATAGAAAAGGTAGGGATCCAACTCCCTATTAGGGCGATCAACAACCTGAGTTTAAAGATCATCGTTCTAGTGCTAACTCAAATCATGGGGTCATCCTCATTGCACCATGCATCAAGGCCACTTATGTTCTACTCCACGGAGTGGTTACGATCCATAGTGTATGATTGGTGCACCTCACTACTAGCTAACATGAAGAGCCAACTAACATAATGCAAGCAAGGTAGGAAGAGGAACCTCGGGTTCACATCTATCTTTTGTAGTTTTTTCTTCGAGAGGGTTCCAGGATTGGACCCTAGAGTCGATATTGTTCCACATAGACCGTGCAATCCAACCATGTCATGGTGGACCGAGGTGACAAGGTGGTTGGGAGGTGGTAGGGTGCCAACCCCCTACAATGATGAGTTCTTCTTCTAGTGGTGTCAGCGGGTGATAGCCCTGGACGAATACCCTTATGTAGGGATCGACTACATAGGAGATCCAGACATGCCATTTCCACTGGGCTTCACCTACAATGATATAGGTATGAAACAATTTTCAAATATATTTCATTTTTTTGTGTTTTTCAAAAATAATACAAAAAACGCAAAGATTTTTGAATGGTGTCAAGTGTTTTAACAAAAATTATTTGTTGTGCAAGCGTAGGTCTATGATGGCCGGATGGATTCCCATGACACTAGCGGAGGAACTGAGGGGATGAGCCAGCAGGAGGAGATGCGAAGAGATTTCTTCAAAATGTGTAGGAAAACCTGTCTTATTTGATGCATAGGATTTCCATGGTTCAAGTAGAGAATCTGCTAGAGGCGATGCAATGACAGGTGGTGGGTGTGCCTCGTGCATGGGTGTGACTCTTTCGGCGTCTCACAAACGTCATGGTATGCTATCATGACACACATACGACGCCACATGTGTAGATTTCATGTTCATTGTTTCGATTAGATATATATGTATTTTGAGGGTGTGGGCCCCAATTTTGTACTATAACACCATATTTTTCGAGAGATGAAATATAAAAAACCTTGGTCTTTGGCTTTACTTATGTTACAATGTGTACATTGATAAATGTGTTTTATTTACTTTAGTTATGTGACAAATTCCAATCTAAAACATAATTAGCATATGCATCAGATACATAATTATAAATCATGGGTATGTGATTATAAGTAATAAAATCAAAATGTCATTCCAAAAGTCGTACACGTAGGAATCGTCGGAGTAGAGTAGGATCTCACACACGGTAACTGTCGTTCAAATGACATACTACTAACTGGGATTCTAGGAAAACCTCTAAAGACCGAACACCATGTGAAATGAATTCACATAAAAGCTCCATAACTACACTATATTCAACCACATTATTCATTAATGGCCCTAGACAAACTCCACCTGAAGACACCAGTTGAGCCTCGGGTGAGTGAACAACCCAAGTGGTGGAAGCTAAGTTCCATGTATGATGAATGGCATCGTCTATGAAGCCTAAGTAAACCGAAGAATTCATTGACATCTTCCAACCAAGGGAAAACTCGATAGGCAAGCCGATGACACAAAGGAAAAGATAGATATACACTAGTATACAAAGAGTTATTCCCAAGCTTGGGGCTTAGGTGTAATATATTTTCAAGTAGATCCCATTTATGGGCTCATCCAGCATAGTCCCTTCATAATATTCCAATTCATAGGCTCATTTTCCTAAGACACATCACACAATATAAGGATCGTGCCACATTGGGTTGAACTTGCCTACCCCCAGTGGTTCTTTGGATTGGTCATACAAGAGGACCAAGTCACCCTCAGCATACTACCAAGGACAAACATAATTATCATATTGGACCTTAACACTTCGTTTATTCGAGATAAGAAGTGTCGGGAAGGACATTAACTACTAGTATAAGAGAAGAGATTTCACATTCAATAGGAAGGATTGACTCCACACAGTGCACTAACTGAAAAGGATAAAAACTGGTGGAAGTCTTAACCAAGGTTCGATATACCCAAAGTGCAGGGTAAATCATGAGATGTCAGACATATTTTCTTTGGTCGACAGTTTTCTGCAAAATGGTATTGAGAGATTTTCTCACAGCCTCTACTTGTCCATTTTCCTGGGGATAGTATGGGGAAGAGTGACCATGTTTAAACCCCAGTTTTAATGCTAACTCTTTCATCATTTTGTTCTGAAAGTGACTGCCATGATCACTGGCAATCTCACTCTGGATTCTGAATCGAGCTATAATTTGATTGAACATGAAAATATTTGTAGTCTTACCATCGGATTTAATCGTAGGCATGGCCTCCACCCATTTAGTAAAGTAGTCTACGGCCACGATAATATGCTAATGCCCCCTAGCCGAAGCTAGGTTGGAGTCTACAAAATCCACCCCCCACTTGGTGAAGGGACCGACGGTGATGACCGGGTGAAGAGGGGATGGATGTGAGCACATCTTCCGAGTAAACACCTGGAAAGGGTGACACTTCTTGATCGTTTAGACACAATATTTAAATATATATGGAAAAAAATAACCAGCTTGCAATATTTTTTGGGTTGTCGCAAGCCTAGATAGATGACCACCACAAGCCCCACTCTGACATTCATTAAGAAATAACTCAACCTCTTCATGAGTCAAGCAACAATGAAAGATGTTATCTACACCTCGACGATATAAAGTATCGTCAATGATAAGGTATATTTTATCTTGATACCGTATACGTTATCGATCATCTCCTGATAGATGCTGAGAGAACTTCAAGGTTTGAAGATATATCAAAATGTCTTCATACCAGGGGTCCGATGACGAGATAAGGAAAATGCGTTCATGTGAAAATGAATCAACATGAATAATGTCCTCATCTAACCAAGGGAAGTTCGATATTAACTCGGAGAAAACTAGTGATTTCTTGGATTTTGCTGAAGCAAAATCGAGATCAAACTCTTGCAAGATGAAAATCCATTTATTATACTTTCTCCCTATGATACACCTAGTAAGGATGTATTGAAATGGATTGACATCAACAACCAAGGTAGTTTTTCAAAGAAATATATAGTGTCGTAATATTTGAACCATGTGTACGGTAGCCAAAGCTAGCTTATCAACATGAGAGTACTTGAGTTCAGGGCCAGCTAAGTTTCGAATAAGGTAGTATACGGATCGCTCATGGAGCTCATCATCCTCCCGAACTAAAACCATACCAATTGTCCCTTCGGATGCAACGATATAAAGCAAGTAATCTCTATTGTAGTTTGGAGGCTTCAACATAGGTGTTGATACCAAGGATTTCTTAAGAGAATTGAAGGATTCCTGGGCTTTCTCATCCCATATAAACGGAGTGTCCTTCTTCAAGAGACACATAAAACCCTTAGTAATATTGGGATAGTTTACTATAAACCAGTGTAAGAAGTTAGTTTTCCCTTGTAAACCTTGAAGCTGACGAATGTTGTATGGGGGAGGAAATTGAAGTATTGTCTCAACCTTAAAAGGATCCACCATGATCCCAGTCTCAGAAACTAAGAATCCTAAAAGATGACCTGACCTAACGCAAAATATTCACTTATGAGGGTTTAAACAGATGCAATAATAGAAACATCTCTCAAAAACTAGCCAAACATGGGTAGAGTGATCCACTCTCTTATGAGAGTGAGCAGCGAGATCATTGAGGTAAGCTTCAAATATATTCTTGAGATCATGAAAAGCGAAGGTCATGGCTCGTTAGAAGGTTTCTCTGACGTTTTTAAGGCTGAAAGGAATTTTCTGATATGTGAAAGTACCCCAAGGAAAAATAAATGTCGTCTTATGTTGATCCTCAGGTTTAATCTGAATTTGCTTGTATCCTGAAAATCCATCCATAAAATAAAAAATCTTGCTTCCCGCACACTCATCAAAAATATGATCAATGAAAGGTGTCAGGAAGTTGTTTTTAGGACAGGCCTTATTCAGGTCTCGAAAATACATACACACACAGATGGTTCCTTTCTTCTTATTCACATGAATGGGATTGGATACACATTCATTCAAGGGAACCAAGTATATAAAACCATCATTAAGCATTTTTTCCACCTCTGCCTTAATAGCAGGGGCCTTCATAGGATTAAAAACTCTAAGTCATTGTCGAACATGTTTAACATCCGGGTAGGTTTTAATATCATGTTCAACATTGCGAGGGATGATTCCTGGCATCTCTTCATATGAACAAGCGAATACATTACAAAATTCTTTGAAGAGATCGATGTAGATCTGAATTTCTTCAGGCGACAAATCTGCACCGATATATACATTTTCAATTTTACTAAGAATACGAGAGATATCAATCGCGATGGTAGGAGAAATACTCACCATGTTTCCTTTGGCATAAATGTCATGTGTATCAAGTGGAACTACGGTGTGATTGGCTATCTCACTCAAGGTAGATCTAAAATCGTCTTGTTCAATCCTAACAAGCTCCGAGAGGATAAGAGCAATGATGCATATCATCCCATGGCCTATCTGAACCATTCATGGCCTATAAGATTACTTCATCCGAAGGTAAATTATCATAGAGGAAATCATGTGAGCAAGACAAGGAAGTGGCCCATACGGTCTTAAGAACAATATCCTCCTCATCTGTCTGCGAGGAGACGGGATTTGGGTCGACAGAAGAGTCAAGAACAACCTGATACGCTATCTCTACTGCTGACAATGGCATTTCCATTCCAATATGTGACTGACCTACACAAGACATGGTCAGAGAAGATAGGGTCTAAGGATCGTTAAAATATGAAGTGTGGAAAGGAACATACCTCATTGACAAAGTAGAACTATTGGACATGGCATAAATGTGATGAATTGGTGCAACAAAATCAAAGGTACCCATAAGGGAGTAATACATTCTGACACCAATATCCTTAGTTGTTGGCTGAGAATTGTTGATCACGGGGATCGAAGGCAATGGAACTAGAATGTACAAAGGAAAATTGATCAATTGACACGATCTTCCCTTCATGAGGAAAACATAAAGTACAGAAAACTGACGATACGACTACAGTCATAGCATAAGTCTAATTACGCCCTAGTAATAAGTTGTAGTCAAGGAGCACATCAAACACCTCAACATCCACCTCCGCTATCTTTCCACCTAATTGGACTGTAAATGTAGGAAGAATACCGTCGGTATGGAAATAACGATCATCAAATGTGGTCAACATGGTCGGATATTGAGAGAGGGTTGGAGAGCCGATGGATTTCCAATAGGTTAGGGACATCACTCACATTGCATCACCTTCATCAATAATAGTACATTTGACCATATACTTTGAGTAATCCACATGGATTTGGAAGGCCACGTAGTAAGGCAAGCGAGGTTGACCATCTGTAATGTCAAAGTTAATAACCTTAGAACCACACAGGTCTAGAGATCCTAATGCAGATAACAAGGCATTCCTCCGTGAAGGACACATCTGGAGTACCTCCAAAGTCGACATCGAAAAAGGGGTTTTACCTAGATCTTCGACAATAGAGTAGTTATGGGTAGCTCTAGCATTAGGGTTGTGGGTAGAGCGTTAGAGTACTCCTTTCGGAATACGAGGCAGAGGCTCTAGTTTTTCGATCTGCAAAGGAGTTTCCAGAGGAGGGGGAGACTCTAGACCTAGAACAACCTATGAAGAATTGTAATCGTGAGACCAAGTGTCTACATTAATCATATACTTTACCATATTTACGCATAGAAGGTCGTCTTCATGCGCCAGAGGGTTTTGATTCCCACTCGTTGCATTTTCGGCATTAGAGGAGCTCGAGGCCATGTGTTGATTATGTGGAAAAGGATTAGTGAGCATAGCATGTGGTAGTGATAAGAGCCTCGTATCTTCCTCAAGTTTGGGCACAAGTGGGTAAGGTGATCATCAGTACAAAGATTATAAGGGAATTTCACCTTCCAATCGTAGGAGTTGTTTGGGGAATATGAGCACCACCAAACAAGAGTGGAATATGTGGAGGACTCGTTCCCCCAAGTCCAATACTAGAATTTGTATTCGTCGTTGGAATGGATGATGAAAATTGTGATGTGAGATTTGACATACCATAAGAGAAAGGGCTAGAGGTTGTAGGGATGAACTGAGTATTGTACCTAGGTGTACCAAAAATATACCCAAAAGGGTTTTTCATTATAGGTTGAGTAGCAACCATAGGTTGTATAGGAGTGATGACTGGAATCTCTGTCACTACAACTGTAGTGGTCAAAGGCATAGAAGGAGTTCCATTAACTATGGTAGGTATTGGAATCGAAGGAATCCCAGTATCTTTCTTAATCAACTAAGTACGCATACTTATATGAACACAAGTTTGGTAGGTGTAGGTGTGTGTACCACGATTGATAACTTTGCGCCTTTTAGAAGGAAAAGACTCAAGATGTAGTGGTAACTTCAAGAAACGATGAGACCTGCGAGGAAGCATGTCTGGCTCCATGATGACTCAAGACTCGAGATATAAAACAAATCCTAAGGCCAACTAACAATCAAAGAGTACACCAAAATAAACAAAAGGGCCAATATGCACACAAACAAGATATAGTGGTTGAAAGGAGCCTCCCTCACTAAATTAGGTGTTCCTCGCCCAAGAGGGGCTTGAGATTCCCTTCAAAAGATTATCATAATCAATTATAAAGGCCCTTGTGGGATTAATAGCGCAGTCAGTCAGATCCCCTCGGAGATGTGATCCTCCATATAGGTTGTGTGCTATCCAGCCCTTATCTGACCCAAGGTACCTGCAGAATAACCCCTGCAAGTAACCTATGTGGCTACCTATGTCAAGCAACTAAATCCACCATGATATAACCAATGCACACGAGAACAATTGTAAGTCAGGCCCATCGTATGGGCATGGTAACAAAGCCTTAAATATTGAAATCATCGCCTCGCATAGAGGTAAAGGCACTAGTAAGACCCCCAGATACGAATAGATCCCCATAAATATCTCTGACACTAAGAAGGTATTAGAGGGATATATATGCAACCAACTTCGCGCGACCTCGTGCTTAAATCTGGTGTGAGCGGAGCCTCCCGATATCACCAATTGTACAATGGATTTCACCACTCCCTTAGTCAGACACATATGTTGAGTTTAATAGCCTTGGAGAAGTTTACTCACAAAATCCTATTCCAAGGCTCTATATCTTAAGCTAGTTTGTGTAACCTGAAAAATAAAATTGTTTCTAATCAATTTTAAATCTATGAGCATACTTTTAGTGGCTTTGTTTACTCAAAAGATGTGGTCATGAAACTTATGATGTTATGACTCAACAAGTAAAAGAAATAAATATGAATATAATGCAAACTCCTAACTTCAATTCTCAACAAATGATAAGCTTTTCAAAATGCAATTTTCAATTTTACTCTACAATTTTAAATAAGATGCAATATTTCCATACATGTATCAAGATCATTAATGAGAACCCAAAAGATCAAATTTCATAATGCAAAATGTATATTTTTTTGTATTTTCAATATAAAGAAATGAAAATGCAAGGACTGAACCACAACTTGATATATAGACCCTACTGTAACAAAAAATAGACAAACCAAGCAGGATATCAAGAAGGAAACACAAGAGAAGTTGAACCACAAGAAAAAGAATAAGCAGAATTAGGACCTCCAGAAAGAGAAGTCCAGAATAAGAAGAAGGCGCTAAATTGAGGCAAGGAAGGAAGACACAACACTGCATCTCTTGGAGTTCTTGGTTATTCTTGATGTTGATTTCTCTTGTGCGCTCTCCTTGGAAGAGGTTCACTATCTCTGTATGGTGCTTTTGCTATAGCTATTTGGTATGCTAGCTCTATTTGTTGCGCTAGCCTTGTGTTAGGGTGTCTTCATTATATGTTTCTCTTGAGAGTTGGTTCATGGTTGAATTATATTATTGGGCATAATCTATCTAAGAAAGGTTGGCTGGGTTTTTCCCCGGGTTTGGGGTTTTCCCAGGATAAACTCTTGTGTCTTCTTGTGCTTGTTTGCGTTGCTCATAATTTTCAGTACATGATATAATTTTTAATGTAAAAGAAGATCTAAGAACACTGGTAAATCTATTGGTCTGAAAAATTAAGAAAAGCTAACATTTCTATACATGTATATCAAGAAATCATCCACATAATAAGGCCTAAATCTTGATAATACCTTGCATAATATATAAATTATATATTGTACATGTTCTTGAAACAAGGCCTACTTGAGTAGTACACCATAAGTAGGATATATAAAACATATCTATATTCATTTTTCACTAATATAAATAGTACATTTGATATAATTAACTTTTGGTGTTATTTCGAGTGGGGATTGTTCCATCAATAGTGTAAAACTATTTTAAGATTGTTTGTATGGAATGCAAGTTTATCAAGTTTTAAGGACCCTTTAAATCGACTTGTAAATTTTTTATGAAAATTATAACATAAATTTTTGCTATTATTAACGAAAGTAATGATTTTGTTGGAACTTTTTCTCATTCACAATATGCTATAACAATTTTACCTCATCCATATTTCTCAAACCTTAACCAAAATACTATGAACTACTTACATCTACTTTACATAGGATTTTCCCCTTCCTAAAGTTTTCACTATCTACCTCACTTAATATATAACTGGATTTGGACCCATACTTATATTAAATTATAGCTAATAAATATAAAACATAAACATATTCATTTTATGTTCAAAAAAATACATTTTATCTAGTTAATTTTTTCATATATGAAATTATTTTCTAATTTATTGGTTTTTAGTTTTTTTAGTTTCTCATCATTATCTGTGCTTCATCTATTTTTGGTGTATTTAAACATTTCTTTAATCATTTTGGGTAAACTTGTACATATTTAAGTGAGCATAGAACTATAAAAACCAAAGTACATTGTATTGATGATGTCATAAGTTTTTATCTATACAAAGCCAAATTTAGTGAAATGTGATATTTAAGAAAAAAAAGAATCATAAAGTCATGAAAGTTCAAAATTTCGATAAATTTGGTTCAAAGTTTATGATACTTATTCCCAACACAATTTGAATTTGGAATTTAGTTTTAAAGAAAATAAAAAATACTAAATAACCATAAAATTTGTAATACAAAATATTTTATATAGATGAAGTTTAAAGTTAATATAAAAAATGATAATAAAAAATATTAATAAAAAGAAATTGAAATATTATTAGTAAGATTTAGATTATTAATGCTTATGCTCTCCATAATGAAATTGGTTGTTAGATCCACTCAAAAACACCTTAGGATATAAAGGAGTTTAAGGATGACCACCACTTTTGTTTAACATATCATCTCTTTAATAATATAAACCACAATTTTACTAAGTTCATAATTTAATTATTCTTGACCTTAATGTTTTCATTTTATTACGTTGTAATAATATAAAAAATAATTCTATCGAGTTTCATAATTTAATTACTCTTCACGGCATTGATACTTTCATTTTATTATGTTCAAAACATATTTAGTTTGATTTTCATTAGTAGTCCCTGTTGAAGGCTAGGACTATGACATTTGAATCGATCATTGACCATCAATTAGTTAGCCTTCGACTACAAATATTTCCCCACTATCCAATCTTGTATAGAGGCCAAACAAATTAATTATTTTTTTATAATATTTAAATTTCTCTTATAAAACATGATATTGGCTAACAACTTATAAGTCTTATCTTCGAGCTCTACCACAATTCAATTAGATAACCTAATTTTTAAGTTTGGATAACAAGTTTGAATGCATTTTTTTATTCATTCTTAGATAACCTAAGTTTTAAGTTTGTTACATTTTGTTAGATAACCGCTTGGCTACCCGATTGCTATCACGATAACAATTTCCCTGTACATAAAACTTAAAAAACTTAGAGTAAAGCAACTGCATAACAATCTACAAAACAATATTGGTTCTTGGTGTTGAGATGAGGAAGAGGAAAATAAACTATGTTGGATTGTCCAAGTTCATTATCTGTTTCAAACAACAACTGGTAAGCTCTATCAAAATTTTCAAGTATTTCATGCATGTTGTTAATCTCAATGGATTGAAGCTGTAAAAATTTGTATTGTACTTGTCATTTGTCCATATTTGGGGAGCTTTTCTAAGCACTATGGCATTAGTTTTCCAAGACACCATTAATGGATTCTAAATTTCTTAACCCATTGATAATGGAAATATTTTCCCCTCACATGTCGTTTTTTATTGTCTTCAATTATTACATGGAAGTGCCTATGGATAGGAGTGGAGTTACTTATATTACCTTTCCTTATCATAATTTGTAAAGTTTAAAGAGATTTTTTGGGTGTCAATCTCAAAGGATAGAAGCAAAATTTGTATTGTAGTTGTCATTTTTCCAAATTTGTGGGAGCTTTACTAAGAGCAACGACATTCATTTTCTAGGACACCATTAATGGATACTAAATTTCTTGAAGCATTGTTATTGAAAAGATTTTTCTTACACATGTCATTTTTATTGTATTCAATTTATTACATGAAAGTGCCCATGGATAAGCACATAAATTGATTATATTACCATTTATCGTGCAATTGTTGCTTTATCTTGTCATAATCTATACAAGTTAAAGAGATCAAACTATAACTATAACCTGTTTCATATATTACTATTCTTTTTTCATTCTATATGCATTTTGACACCATTATCTTTTTTATACTAATATGCCTTACATTTTAGCACTCTCTCTATATATCTATCCATCTGAAGGGGAATGGCTCAGTTTCGTAATCTCTGTGAATGAGTTTTCTCTTTTGAAGTATAAGATGGATATGTTCTAGAATATCTATGTTTAATGGCAAGTTTTTAAGAATCTTCATTTTGTACATGCTCATTTTATTATAGAAGTTAAATTCAAACTTTTTTTCATTTAATCAAGCACTTAGTTTACAACTTTCATTTTACTATGCGCAAATACATAAATTATTTTAGGTGTGTAATAAACTTTGTCGATCTAGTGGGAAGTTAAACATCATCATTATCATTAATAAAAGTTTGCACATATCTTCCCTAACTCATCTTTGGTTAAAAAGAGGCTGGAAAAAGACTTGGATAAATGTTTAGTAGAACTTTTAGACATCCAAGATGGTATCTCTATGAAAAAAACCTAAATTTGAAAATTGAAAATAAAGTGATTAAAATATCAAAGAAAAAATAGAAATATGTTATTAATTAAAAAAAAACACTAACTCTTAAACGCATAGTCAAACTCATAAATGAACTCTTATGAAAAATCCTTGGAAAAAAAAACATTGTATTCTATACAATCTAGAAGATATTTTAACTTACATAAACACTTACCTTAATTCATTAATTATAACTTACATAATCATAAATAATTAAAATAATTAATATAAACTTATGTTTTGATTTATTAATTATAACTAACATAATCTTAAAAAAGCCACAAAATTAATTTTAAATTATTAGATTACAACCTTCCAAAGAAAGTCCAAGTTTTAACTGCTATATTACTTATTTGTTCAATTATCATGGATTATAATATTACTCACAAGTTATGTTACACGAACTGTTGATACAGTATGCTTTTTAATTGTGGAATTCAGTTTTTGTTACACGAACTGTTGATACAGTATGCCTTTTCTGAATGGAGGATAATCCTCGGCTTTGAAGGTTGTATTTTGCTAAATCCATGGCCTGTAGGAATGCCTTTCAAATATGGCGAGTTCAGTACATGCAACAATGCCTTGAAAACAACAACTTCTAAATGATGAAATATCATGTCCCAGAACAAAGTAGAAGCTGCTGAAACATGAAAATTTAGAGAATATTAATTTATGAAACTCGTTGACTGGTTTAGAATACACACAATCAGATTGACACATCAGGAAGGTGACTGCACAAACATTCTCACCATTCCACCGAACACCAAATATTCAAACAATTTCACTGGCTATGAATTTCAATTCTCAGGTCAATGCTAGTACGAGCGTAAATACCAATTGTTGCCCCCCTCTTCGCATCCGATTGATACATACAAATCAATCTGCTGTCATTTCTTTTATTTCATACAAATCGCAATAGCATTGATGTCAGAGGCCTCTGCATATGCAAGCAATACCGGTAAATTGCAGCACAATAACTTCCCATGAAATACCGAAAAATTGCAACAATACACCCGCGATATATCCCACATTAACCACCAGTACCGAGAATTCTGAATCTGCATCTACCACGTGGCACCTATCGAACGGTCAATCTTGTCGTTCACACCTTCCACGTGGCAGTTCTCGAACGGTCAATCGTGTGGTTCACACCTTCCACGTGGCAAATATTAAACGGATCGATTATCTGGCTCACGTCTGCCACGTGGCACATATCCAACAGTCAGATCCTGTGGCTCTGCACCTGCCACGTCGCACATTTGCAATGGTTAGATCTTGCGTCTCCGTAGTTGCTACGTGTCATAAATCTAACGGTCCAATCCTCGCGGTTGTATGCACGCCACGTGGCAAGAAGACAGTCGTTGGATCTGACCGTTGGATGCAAGCCACGTGGCAAGATGAAAACCGTTGGATCTGGCTGTTGGATGCACGCCACGTGGTGAAATGATAACCGCTGGATCTGGCTGTTGGATGCATGCCACGTGCCAATAGTGAGATCGGAAGAGCGTCGTGTAGGGAAAGAGTGTAGATCTCGGTCATCTACCACGTGGCACCTATCGAACGGTCAATCTTGTCGTTCACACCTTCCACGTGGCAGTTCTCGAACGGTCAATCGTGTGGTTCACACCTTCCACGTGGCAAATATTAAACGGATCGATTATCTGGCTCACGTCTGCCACGTGGCACATATCCAACAGTCAGATCCTGTGGCTCTGCACCTGCCACGTCGCACATTTGCAATGGTTAGATCTTGCGTCTCCGTAGTTGCTACGTGTCATAAATCTAACGGTCCAATCCTCGCGGTTGTATGCACGCCACGTGGCAAGAAGACAGTCGTTGGATCTGACCGTTGGATGCAAGCCACGT
Source organism: Picea abies (assembly GCA_900067695.1). Lineage (NCBI taxonomy): Eukaryota > Viridiplantae > Streptophyta > Pinopsida > Pinales > Pinaceae > Picea > Picea abies. Next base: position 704 of record CBVK0103042254.1, on the reverse strand, counting down.
GGCAAGATGAAAACCGTTGGATCTGGCTGTTGGATGCACGCCACGTGGTGAAATGATAACCGCTGGATCTGGCTGTTGGATGCATGCCACGTGCCAATATCAGAGCTCTTGGATCTGGCCGTTGGATGCAAGCCACGTGGCCAGTGCAGAGCCCTTCGATCTGCCCACTGGATGTACACCACGTGGCGAGTCCAGAGCCCTTGGATCGAGCCGTTAGATGCACGCCCACCACGTGGCGAGTCCAGAGCCCTTGGATCGAGCCGTTAGATGCACGCCACGTGGCTTGTTCAAAGCCCTTGGATCGGATAGTTAGAACGCCACATGGTGTGTTCAGAGCCCTTGGATTGGACCGTTAGATGCACGCCACCTGGTGATTCAACAGTCGCTGGATGCATGCCACATGGCGAGACTAGAGATGCCAGATCTAACCATTGAATGTGTTCCACGTGGCGAAATAAGAACCACTTGATTTAACCGTTGGATGTACGCCACGTGGTGTGTCCAGAGCCCTTAGATCTGGCCGTTGGATGCACGACACATGTCAAAAATCGGATGGGCCGTTTAGCGGGCCGTACGACGAAAATGGTACGGATCCCACACCTGTTAGTAGACCGTACCTCCCAAATGGTACGGAATCTGGGCAACGTGATCGGAGCCACACGATCGCAGCGTTGGACCTGCCACTTGGCAAAAGCAGAGCCGCA
>CBVK0103042230.1:0-26891 GCA_900067695.1 Picea abies | reverse complement strand
TAGATATCGGGGATAACAGTCACCATTAGGAGCTGAAGTTGTTTGAGTGGGTTAGGGACCCTTATGTTGATTGTTGTTGTGGAGAGGATGTTGTTTCTTGGGATTCTTTGGTTTATCTTTATACTGGGAGACTAAGGCTTTGTTGGAGGTACATGCAGTGCTGATCACTCCAAGTTGTACAAGCTTATCTTGATCTCTAATCAAAGCATCACAAAATGCCTCAAAAGTGGGTTTTTGATAATCTTTCCCTAGAGCTTCTCTCATGACATAAAAGATAGATACAAACATAAAATATGCACTACCTAGCTTAGAAATAATAATATAGATGCAACATTCTTCCTCCGTCTTTATTTCACATTCTTCACATAAAATTCTGAGTGTTTTAAACTTAGATAGATAGTCTTCAATGCAAGAAAAATCATTTGGACTTAAAGTACATATTTGATTTTCTAATTGATGTGCTCGAATAATATTGTGTTTACCAAACATGGATTCAATCTTTTCCCAAGTTTCATCGGGGTCATCAATTTCTTTAAGGCGAAACCTTAAATCAGGAGAGATGGATATTCTGATCCGTCCACATGCTTCGTCACTCCTATTACCCCATTTGAATTTCTTATCAGCGTCAGTGGGTTCTTTTTCCTTTCCCAAGGTAATCCGATACAAGCCTTTACTTCTTAATAAATCCTCCATATGGGATTTCCATTGGAAGTAGTTGGTGCTAGTAAGAAAAATATTACTGGAAGAAGTCATATTAAATATGCAGATAATATGGTTTTCAAAACTGAAATTGATGATTTGGATGGAAAGATATTGAAAATTTAGGCGGTTTTAAAATAAATGACACTAAAAACGGACTTTGGATGTGAAAGTTATGCTCTTTTAAAAAAAAACATAAATGGTAACCAAAGAACCACGTGGTGGTGATACCCCTCCAAATAACCTCACTTTTACAAATAAGTTGCTTTATGAAGTGACCCACTTTTATAAAAAGAATTGGGGATCACTTTTACAATGAAATTACTTTATAAAAGAAAGTTTCATGCAAAACAAATAACTCTAAAATAAAATATGAAAGCTACTTATAATGATTCACTTTTATACTTGAAGGGAAATACACTTTACAATGGAGCATGAACTTTTTAAAAAAAAGTAACAAAATGATAGAGTTGAACTCAATACCTCTTACTTAATAAGGCAACTTTTAACCAAGTGGGCTAGCAAAACATAGTGTATTGTTTAGCAGGAGGATTGTTGTTGTTGTCCTTGGAGAGCGTGCTAAAAAAAAACTCTTTTCACACAAGAAAAAAATTTCGCTTCTCGAAGACAACAAGGGTTAGATTTCGGTTAGCTTACTCGGAAAATGCACATTTACCTATCTGTTTCTGATTTGTCAAGACCGCACAGGGTGTGGGGAAAATATGATATGCAGATCTAAAAGAGTAGCAACTCGAAAAAAAAACAATATAAAACCAAAATAATACTCTGCAAAAATTTAAAAAGGGCGTATTCAGGATTTATACCTCCGGATCTGACTGAAATGGCCGTATCTTGGGAAAACATAAACCTTTTCAAGTGAAATGAAAAGCGTTCTTGACTGAAACGAGCACTCCAGATGAAATGGAATAGTCCTATTAGCCCAAAAATGTATGGAAATGGAAGAAAACAAAGATGAGGCAACTCGACTTCATGATATCGATCTACAACAAGAGTGGGTCTTAAAACCTGGCTCTGATACCATGTTAGACAACACAGGTATTCCAACAGAGGATGAACACCTTCAGTAACCACTCACACAACCATATCAAAGATAAACACACCGATGTTTTGGCATGGTAAAACCCCTACGGGAAAACATCTATGACCCCAATCAACACGACCACTTGGAGTAGTTTATTAATGCAATTAAAAAATATTATAGAGAGATTTTACAAGAGAGTTTCTCACAATTGATCATCGGCAGATGACTCTCCATGCTCTTTAAATAGAGATCATGGACCAATCGGGTGTTAAGCCATGGATCAGTGGTTGTTAATATCGAGGAGAATATGGACCTTCAGATCACTCTATGTCGGGAACATATTGTGACCGTCCGATTTCCTAACTACAAATGCATACTAAAGAAACATACTAAGAAACATACTTTTACCTAACTACACATTAGACCAAGTAGATCTTAACTAACTCCTAGGTGTCTAAATATCCTAACAAATGGAAGAGCTCCATATGATATATCTTTGTTTCAATTGTAAATGTGTATGTAATATGATGGCACGACTAGTTTTTTGCATATTCATGATTGTTTTATCTCTTTGAACTTGCTCAAGTTTGGAGTTGTGCTCTACACTGCACATCCTAGGCTCTTGGTGCAAATCATATGATCACTATAAAAGTTCACATAGTACAATTGGCCTTAGGAAAATCTCTCACAAGAGGGAAATGTAGACAATAACTATGTTTTTTGTATAAAGTTTAAGTTAGTGCATTGATAAATTTGTAGAATAGTTCATATGAAATTTGATGTTGCTAGACTAGACAAACATTTCTGAACAAGATCTAAGACCTCTGTCATTTCTTCCTTTTGAATGACATCTCATTTCATGATTTCTTATAGATGAGACATAAGTTAGATCTATTGTCGAAACATGCCCAACAAAAAGGTGATGAAGCAAGTAACAAACAAGCATAAGTTCATAGAGAAAAATAATAAATGCATGAGCTCAAAGTTTTAAAATTTCCAAGAGAGAAGTTGTACAATTTTTGAGATTGGAGGTGCAAATGATAATAATTGAATTTTCAAGACGGTTTAGACCTAAATTTCCAAATTTCTAAAATGAAGCAGGGGAAAGAACATGGACTTGTGCTCCCTAGAAAAATCCCAAGAGTGAACTCATCTGAGGACCGTTTCACATACACACTTATTATAATGTACATATATTAAAAAAATGCGTAGAATGCAAAATTAGTTGAAAAAAAACATAGATCATAGTGTTATAGTACACATACTATACTATAAGAACTAAATAATAAATACACTGAGAAAACATGATTTGTAGTCAAAGAGAACATCAACCATTTAGTATTTAGTATTTGTAGTAAAATATAACATCACCAATTTAGTAGTTACAAAGTTAAAAATCATCTAACATAAACTTGAATAGAAAATAAACTAGATAACATCAATTGTTTGGTAGTTATAAAGTTATAGAATATATAATAAGAAATAGAATATGAAATGAAATTATCCATTGCAACTCAAAGAGTCAAAACATGCGTAGAATGATCTTTCCAAAATAGGTCATGTATCTATTTTTAAAAATAGGAATTAGAAAACAAATTTTAACCAAAATGAAAATGCAAAAATAAATGAAAAGGGACTAGGGATTTAACAATCTCTAAACACTCTTATTTGAGGGCGTGGGGCATGTCGAGGCATTTTAATGCTAATTAATTTCTAAAATTCAATCTTAGTATTCCACAATTTCCAAGTCCTAGGCACACTAGGAAATCATATAGGGCTTTTGTTTGCATGTATGATGAATGTTTAAAAAGTCAATAGGTTGAAATTTTCTATCGTCTTGTGTGAGCTCTCGTGGTTGGCTTATTGTTTGTATTTAATGTTAAAATTTAAGTTAATGAAAGTTAATATTATTAAAATATGAATCCAGAGGTTGATTCCCTTTCAAAAGAGGGCAAAGCCAAGGATGACATGGTTGTCAATGAAAGAAGTCTCTTAGTTTTTGGTTTCTAGAGCTTGACATTAGCACAATATTAAGGTTTCCTTTGCTTCTTATTCTTTGTTACACTTAGTGGATAATGTAGGCATTATATAGGTAATATGGTTTATGCATTTTTGGGGTTCAAAGTTTTAGTCACTTTTGTTCAATAGTTTTTTGGAAATTTGGATATGATATATTCAACAACTATAATATTTTTGAAAAACCCTGAAAAGGGTTATCTTTTTTGATGTATTGGAGGTGTTAAAGGCGAGTTCTAAGACTTGTTAGAGGGATTTAAGGTATTTCTTTGAACTATCCAAAGAGATCTATGGGGGAACGTAGTGAATGTATAAGGTCCTTTGATTTCTCTAGAGCTCTCTTTGAACTATCCAAAGAGAGCTGTAGAGAAATCATGTTGCAAATCTATTAGAGAAACAAAAGACATGAAGAAATATTGCAGAAAAACACAGTAAAAAGTCAATACTGTTTAGATAGAAGGAAATCCTCTAAAAAGTTGGATGTTGATGGATGAAGGCAATGGTTTTCTTTATTGAGTTGAGGAGAGATGTAACACTAGGAGAAAAAGACTATGTTCTATGTAGTTTCAATCAAGAGACACTAAATACACCATAGGCATCTATTTAGGCTGCAAGGAGTGTAGTTGTATTATATATGAGGAAACATGGCTCAAGTTGGTAACTAAGATTCTGATAAATACATGTGATAGTGTTTAAAAAATATGTTGAGATGGTGATGAAGAAATATAGATAGAGATGGAAACAATAACAAAAGATGAATTGCAACACAAAGCAAGTTGCAAGTGTAAATCGTAAATTTCCATAATATGCAACAATAAATGTGAGAGGAAGCTTAGATGCAAATAGAAAAAAAATGAGTTGAAAAGTGAAGGCGCAGTAGAAACAAAGAGTTTAAATGCTAATTAAAGGTGTGAATATAAGTTGTAAGCATGAGGGAATGCTTCTTATTAATTTGGGGATTTTGATGTATTGGCAACACACTAAATTTGAACATAACCCTTTGATAATAACTATGCAGATCTCTTGGAAAGACATTGTTTGACATAAGTGCATTCAGATGGGCTTGAGGTGTTTTGCATTGTATCTTTAAGATGATAATTAGAGGCTCTTTTAGAAATTAAAGTTTTGATAAAGGTTGCAAACTACAAAATGTAGAGGGAAACCTTAAATTATGAAACATGTGCTTAAGTTATCCATCTCATCCTGATGTTATCATATTTGAGGATTTGAGCTTAAGTATTATGCAGAGGAAAGTGGTGAATGTATAATATGAAAGTGACTATGAGAGAAATCATGGGGAGTATATGAAAAGACAAATGATTGGCCAAGATGATAACATGGGTTCTGTGTAGCGGTTTGTTTAGTTGGATTGAACAATTGAATGTCTAGAATGTGAAGCGGTTGATGTTCCACTTCCATAAATAAAGAGTTAATTCACCTACCTATGTATGAATCATAAGACACAGAAAGAGGAAGGGGCCTTTAGCTCTCCAAAGTCTAGGGATTTGTAATTGGAGGTCGCTACCCCCCCAACCTAGGGGTAACTAAGGAGATGATGTATCAAGGCCCGTAGGTAGTAGACATGGAGTGTCAAGAGCCAGATGACCAATTGATCCCACATTGAGAAGACATAGCCCCTCCTCTCCACCACACATCACCATTCATCGTCAACAACATAGCAACGTCCGCCCCATCATCTTGGACTATAAAGGATAGTAGGTCTTTCTTCATGAGGTAACAAGTCTGGTTTCATGGTAAGTGTCACCTTAATATTTGAAGCATTTGAGCATGTTGCAAAGGGTCATCTCTTGATTATGAAATGTTTTCTTAGAAATTATACCTTTTTCCTTGTTTCATCTTGGTGGTTGACATGGTTTCCTAGTAAGTGGGTCACCCTCTGGAAAAGGGTTTCTACTGGGGGGTCTCCTTGAAGGGTCATTGTACCATTCCCACTCATATTTACCTCTTTCCCTCTGTTTCCTCATCTTTTGGGTCTTTGGGTTCATTGACCCCAAGAAGGGATTATACCTTATTTCATGGGAAGAAGGGGCTGAAGACCCAGAGGTGTTGTAGTTATCACTGTAAAAGTCAAAATCCATAATCTATACTTCTATATGATTTCCCTAAGGTCCTGAGAGTAATGAAACACTTCTCCATAAAAATGAAGGACTTTTTAAAAGAAAATAAATAAAATGTCTCACTTGATGGGGGAGTGCATTGTGGTGTCTTTTAATTTCCAGTGCATATGAAACTCAATGTGTTCTAACTTCAAATGGCATTGCAGTGCTCTTTTACTTTCTAGTGCACATAGCACTCAATGTTCAGACCAAAAAAAATGAAAGGCAAACAAAGGGCTTGGAAAAATGTTGTGTTGCAAATGAACGGATGCAACACACCCTCCACAAAGGCACCCATAAATGAGAAAATATGAGCCCTTGATATGTCAACAACCACATGCAAAAAAGTACTACCCCAATCCACCTCATACTCACTACATGGCCTAGAGAGGGTCTTCTTGGGAAACATTCCTTGACTTGGGGATTTTCCTACCCAACATGACACCATGACACCCCTCCCATACCGATATTTGGAAAAGTTTATAAGGTCTTTGAGAATTTATTTAATTTGAAAAGGGGGGACTTAATGCACTTGTTTGGGTGGTTCTTTTATTAAATGTGGCTTACTTGGCATGATTCGTATGACTTGTGGATCCTTGGAGGGTGTATTTGTTTGTCTTTGTAGGACCTTTCCTAGTGAATGTTATTCATGGAGATACCAATCCACTTGAGCCCTCATAGGAGCTTGGAATCCCACCGGATGGATGTTTCGCCCCACACATTGGAGGCCTAGGATGATGAACTTTGCACATTTGGAGACATCTCTAGTGCTTGGACAAGGTCCAAAAGCATGAAGGGCAGATGATGTCACCCTCCTATGCCCAAACATCCCTCCTTTTGAGTGGACGTTTTTCCATTTTGGTAGACTTGGTGGTGTTGTGGCTTTGAATCCCCACTCTCTTGCTTGATTTGGGGGTGATGTGGCACATTTCTAGCATGGAGTCCTAGCCTTTGGAGGCTTATCTTCACAAGTGCCACCTTGGAGAGGAGTTTTATGGGCTTATGTCCCATCATTTGGTTATTTTTGGTCATTTTGTAGCATGTGTGAGCAAAAAGAGCAAATCGATTTACTAATTAAGCTTTGTAACTTAGGTTTTAGCCTAAAATTATGGATTTAATTGTAAAGTGGACAAACATGACTTGGGTTTTCCTCATATAACTATGAGGCAAGTCATTTTCATTTGGATATAACTCATCACTTGATAATATTTCTCTTGGACTGAAATTTCGGCCCTCTTGTACAATTCACTATCTCTATTTTTCTTGTGCAATGGATGCAATACTTGTTACTTGGAGTATTAAAGGCTAGTTATTTCTCTTGGTGGTATCTCTTGGAAAAAATTGGATGATATCTTGGTAGTAATGGCTTATCTCATGCTCTCTCTTGGATTTGGGGAGTAATTTCTGCAATTTATTGTTGTCTTGCTTGTTTGAATTCAAGGAAACTATCTTAAACCCTAGGGGGAGTAAAAGGGCTTACGTCCTCCACCAAAATTAATTCTTCTTTGCTATTGAAAGACTATAAGGTTTGCAATAAGAAGTAATAGGGTTTACAACCTTGTTGCAAGTCATAGCTAGGGTTTATTTCTCTAGGGAGTAAGAGGGTTTACACCCCTAGAGAAAATTTAGACCCTAGTTCATCTTGGATCCCAAGCTAGACGATTTGAAAGGATTGTTGTTGGGTGTTATAAGGGTTTAAATCTCAAAAAAAATATCTTCTTCCTCTTCGATTATTTTTTCTTCCAAGGAAGATACTCTATTCACCCAATAACAAGGCACTAATCTTTGCATTGGAGATTGTTAATTGTTGCATTGATAAAAGTGAAAATTGATGGTTTGGAATTGTTTAAGTTAGATTTGAATTTTACATATTTTGGACTCTCTTATTCCTCAATGGCGTCTTGATCAGTCAAGTTGTTAGTTTGTTGTAAAAAATATTAATCTACAACCATTAGGTTGCAACAAAACACTCTCTCTCTTACAATTTCCTCACTTTTCTACTGCTGAAAATTGCTTGTAATCTGTGATAATTAATATACTAATAAAGGGATATTGTTTGGATGGTTTACTTGCTGATTTTAGTGGTTAGAATTTACTGTTGTAGCAAAATTTTGCTACAACCATAGGGATGTCATAATTATTTGTTGATAACAATTTTTTACAACCCTCTTTTGACATCAAAATCTTGGTTTAAACATTGGAAGATTGTTCACTAATTGTAAGCTTTGTTCTCCAATATCTTATGCTAATTTTGGTGGTCTAATTTGTAGTTGTTATAATTTCATTGTTGTTGATATATCATTGTTATACGCTACAATTTTGGGACAACAAGGTTTCTTGTTGATTTCCCTCTTGTCTTGGGGCTTATTCTATCATACATTGTCTTGGTTTTGGTTGTCTAACATCTTTTTTGCAGGTACTATCAATTGGCAGCCCATTCCTTGACCTGGATTCATCCTCCATCAAGCCTCAAGACCATCTAGTCATGACCTATATGGATGGTTCCTTCAGTTCTTGGCCTCTCCCATTGCAATCCCCTTAGGGTCACTCGGTAAGCCACCCTTGTGTTGGACTCGTCCATCACTAAAAGGAGGGGGATATCTATTGAGGTGACAGTGATAGGTGTCGCCAGTTGTGTCACACAATTGTTGCTTGGGTTGGGATTTTCCCAGACTATAAATTGTGTGATAAAAGAGGCTATTTCCATTTTGAGGTTGTAGTTGATTTTGATGAGTAAAATAGGGGCTTGATAATGTCTTTGTGTTTATAATAAAGGCATGGGAGCTTGTGGCTATTTTCCATTGAATAATAGAGTGCATAATTTTTTAGTGTTAATTTCTATTTTGTATGTTTTCATTGTTTCCTTGTGCGAGAGTTTAAGGAAGTCTCCCTGTGTGATTGATAATGTTGTTGTAGTGAATGCAAGGTGAATTTCCATTTATAGAGAGTTGAATGCTACAATCATATCCTATATCTAATAAAAGTCTTAGATATTTTAGCTCCTTGTTTATTTTTAATCAAACTTGTACATTGTGCAATTATTACATATGTTGAATGATTTTTTGAGAGTGTGTGTATTAAGTGCATTTTTTGTAGAGAAGTTGTAGATTCTCCCTGTAACATCCCCATTTTTAATCCTCAAATTAGTGATGTATATTGTAAATACGATGTATTCCCATGGGCCAAGTGATGTAATATCTGAACAATGTACATTGAAAAATATTAAAATAAAATGCATCACCGGCTACAAACAAACACATACAGAGTCATGGGGGTTAATTTTCTACAAGAGAGGGTATCCAAGGAGGCAATTACTCATGTCTATTAATTCCAAGCCACCTTTCTAAAATTATATTTTGTATGAACCTTCTATTTTTCCATTTTGAGTGTTTCAAAGCCCCAATCATTGAATACATGTAAGAGGTTTGATGTGAAAAATCACCTCACATAGTTATAGAGAGCATGGGATTGAGTACAATCAACATTGAGGAATGTGAGAGTCAACTTGTATGGGTAAAAGGAAATTCGAATGGACAAACAAGACAATTTTTACAACTTGGAAAATGGGGAGGAAGAGAGTTCCGAGTGTTAGAGCTTGAAGGAAACCATAGTGGGCATATAAAAAAGCTTGTTGGAGTTGTAATTCCATGAAGAATTACGTTGTAGGTCTATAAATGAGTTTATGTGCAAGAGATATGAAAAGTGAGCAAGTGAGTGGTTGTTGTGAGAATCCTTGTTGCAACTATAAAGTCTTGGAGTCCACAACATAAATATTTCCTAGTCAACTTGTGTTGGAACCCTCAAGGAAAGTGGGATATCCTGAGGGACTACGTAGTAAGGAAGGGGATCCCATTCATTGGGTTGTGCTAGTTGAGGGGAAAGAGAGTTGGTGGATTGAAATGGGTATAGGAATCAACATGTTTTGAGGGGATAGTAGTCATCCTTAGAAACCATCTTCTTCTTGTGTATTCATAGCCACGAATCAGGAGTGGCTTGCTATTGATAACTAGAGAAACAAGTCTATGGTTGGGTGGAATGTCCGCCCTCTACAGTTGGTTGCATATTTGCAAAGACAAGTGTTCATATTCACTATGTTTATTTTTGTTAAATGTTGAGTTTAATTGTTGTCCACTTCACTCTAAAGTTTTGTGTTATTTATGATTATATGATACATGTAAATGTTACATTTTAATCTTTGTATTGTATGTTTGAATTTCATTGTGCATGCTTAAATAATATGCATTCACGAAAATAAAATTGTTGTTAGTTGCATGAGTTTGTATTACATGTTGTGTGCATGCATTGTTTACATTGGTATCATAGTTTTGTGCGACTAGATTTAGTTAGTAGTGGGACCGAGAAGGCAGTTGGGTACATTACAAAGTGGTATTAGATTTTTTGGTTCAACTTCATACCTGTTGGGCCAAATACCAATGTGGATTTAACAAATTCATTGTTGCAGATCATTAGTCTGTGTCGAATTTGGGAAAAATGGTGAATTTTAGAGTGAAATTCCCAAATTCAGGGTGAAACATGCATGTGATTGGATAAATGGAAATTGAATTGATAGTCACATGGTCAAGTTTGGCCATGGAAATCTAAGTCCAAAGCTCCCATGGCGACCGAAAAAAATAAAGAACATTTTCAGTCGAAAAATAAAATTTTGGAAAAACTATAAAATTTTCAAAATTTATAATTTTTGGGGATTTTTGAAAAACTCCGTAGATATGATGAAATGGATCGTACTCGTGATGTGGATTGAAAAGGTCCATAGTGGAAGTTCCAAGGTGGTATAAGGAAAGGATCACAACATGAAGTTTGGTGAACCAACGACCCAGATCAAATTTGATCTTGAGATCAACGGTCTAGATTCTTCTTGGATTTGGAAAAAAATATCTAAGTTAAATGACTTCACCAATATGACAAATTACTCAACTCCCTGAAATCAAAAATTCCTTGGATCGACGATGTAACAATTTCTTAAGTTCGTCGATGAAGACAATTTGAAGTTGCTGAAAATTTTCAAAGTTCAACGAAGTTGGAGAAATTTTTGGTCCGCTAATGGAAGTTTTTTGAAGATCACCAAAAAAGACGTTTTTCAGAGCTCACCAAAAAAGAAATGATTTTTTTCCAAGTTCGCCAATGGAATTTTTCCAAATATCACCAAAAAAAGACATTTTCGAAGTCCGTCAAAAAAGAAATAAAGTTTTTCCAAGTTCGTCAATGGAAGTATTTCTAAGATCGCCGAAAAAGTTGTTTTTTGGAGTTTACTGAAAAATAAATGAAGTTTTTCCAAGTTCATCAATGGAAGTTTTTTGGAGTTAGTTGAAAAAGATGTTTTTCGTAGATCGCCGAAAAAGAGGTTTTTTGAAGTTCGTCGAAAAGACAAATTTTTTTTTGGAGGTTGTCGAAATGTGTTTTGTAGGATGTCGATGGAAAAGAATTTCTAAGTTCGAAGAAAGACAAAATTCAAGTTCGCCGAAGAAACCTTTTTGTAGTTCGTCAAAGTGCATTCAACAGGTTGCCAATGGAGAATAATTTTCCAAACCACTAAAGGAAGGATTTTTCAATCCACTGAAAAGAGGATTTTAGTGTTCTCTAATAGAAGAATTTTGGCGATCGTCGATGAAAGATTTTGGCAACCGTCGTTGAAATATTTTGAGTGATTGTTGATGGAGGGAATTCTTCAGTTCACCGATGAGGATGATGACATGGTCGAATCAGGGGCTGACAAGTGGACATCTATAGCCATTATCCATACCACGTTAGTAAGATGATGGTCTTTATAAAATAAAAAGTCTAGAGCAAAAAACTTGTTTTGGCCATAACAGGAGAAGATTAACTTAGAATCCAATGAAATTTAAAGGGTATGTCCGCAGTGAGAAATCCTACAAAAGTGTCATTGAGGGCCACTGACCATTTCTACTTAATTTTTCTAGAAAATGAAAATTAGTGGTTTATAAAGAATTGGGTGGTTCCCTTTGACAAAGGTCATGTTATTGATGGAATTTTTACAGTGAGACCAAAAAACATACATGAAGATATCCAGTTGGTATTTTAGCATAATTCCAAAGGGTTTGGAGTGGAGGCACAAAAATAGGCCAAAAACCACTATTTCCAGACACTTTTTGGGGATTTTTGAAATCTTTGGAGGAGGAAAAGGTATTACAAAATGAGCTAAATCACTAAATGAGGAAACCCTATATAGGGCTAAGTCACATACCTAAGCTCAAATAAATGTACTCAAAATAACACTATATGATATTATCATTGAATAACGAGTGTACTTATTACAAAGGAGTTTACCTCCTTATATATCATTGTTCATTAAGCAAACCATTTCCAGTTATGAATGTGGGATAGATTATTTTACACAAAAAATGAACATTAACAATATTATAAAGTCATAAAGTGACTTTATTACATAGTAATCCTTATAACTCTAATCCCCCCCCATAAGGCATACAATGCTGAAACAAACTGAAATCAAATACATATACTAAATGTAAAACACATAAACTGAACACTAAACATCAATAACATCCTTTATAAGCTTATTTTTTTAACACAATTCCTGGACCAGTTTGAGCTCCATCAAGCTGCCTCATAACCGTCATAGCGGTGTAGTTGCTGAGTTGAATTCTCAAGTTCCCAAATTCCACCTTCCCGAATTGCCAAATCACAAATCTCCCAAAGTCAATTATTAGACAACAATCCACATGCATGCCACATAACCTCACTAGTAGACTGCAATCCACATACATTTATCTCCAACTAATGAGGGATATTTCCCTAGATCCACAATTTCTAAACTAACTGGGAAAAAATCCATTTTGATTTTTTAATTGATCCTTTCCTGTCTTCAAAGCACAAGCTTCCTAAAATGCATTAAATCCCTTTTTTTCAGTAGATTCTTCATCACTATCAACATCCAGTAGATATTCAATCATGGCTACACTCACTATATGTTGTTTATCTTTAACCTTTCCCTTAAGAATGTCATTGGCTCGTTGTCTACAATTCCAAGTTGTATGACCCAACTTCTTGCAATAATGGAATTTTATTTCCTCTTTGTATTTTGTTAATCTATTGCATTTGTTTCTTGCATAAAATGCAAGTTTTTATTAGCTATCACCTTCAGTGGTTCTCTTTTCTTCTGCTAGCAATGTTGTAATCATTTCGTCCAAAATTTTAAAAGGTAGCTTACTCAAGGTAAAGATAATATTATTGTATTTAGGCGACAAACCGTTCCGGAAAATAGACTTGGCGTCCTCCTCATCAAATACTACCTTGAATTTTGCAAGTTGTATGATAATAGATATTAGATCGTTGATGTGACTTGACATGGTGGCTTCATATGTCATCTTAAATCTGAATAATTGTAATTTTAGGGAAAATTTTGCATTCACTGCTTTTTCCCCAAATAACTTGTTGAGATTTCCCCATATCTCTTTAGTTGATTTATCTAGATCTATGTGATATAACTCTGAATCTGAGAGGGCAAGCCCAATAATGTATTTTTTCTTATCATATCTGATCTTCCATTCTATCAACTTGTTTGAATCTACAAGTGTCACCTCACTTCCTTTGACAATTCCCCAAAGGTTTTATTCATTAGTTGCATCTGGATCTTCACTTTCCATGTATGGAAATTGAAACCTAAGAAATTCTCTAATGACATCTCCATGACTGATCAGATCTAGTCTTTTTCACTACTAAAAAGTTATTATCAATGGATGCAAAGAAAGGTTATGCAAACTAGAGTTGTAGATATTTGCAATAAAACCCTTGTTTCCTCATCGAATTGTGGCACTTTGTGGATCTTAGACTATTGAAGTCGCAAGAGTGGAAACCTTGTCTTTCAAAGTCCCAAGACTCTTGATACGACTTCTTTCTCTGATACCATATTACAAAATGAGCTATATCACTAAATGAGGAAACCCTAGATAGGGTCGAGTTACATGACTAAGCTCAAAGAAACATACTCACAATAACACCATTGATATTATCAATCAATCAATGGTGTACTTATTACAAAGGAGTTTACCTACTTATATATCATTGTTCATTGAGCAAATCATTTCCACTTATGAATGTGGGATAGATTGTTTTACACAAAAAGTGAACATTAATGTATTATACAATCATAAAGTGACTTTATTACATAGTAAGCCTTACATATCTAATAAAAGGGACCCCATATCAAAAATCTAGAAAAATTCTTTTACTCAACATTTTACCTCAACAATCCGGACAACTTTGTATTGAAGATGTTTTTTCCAGCTTTTCTCCATTTGGGAGATTGTAACACCCAATTTCTAAACCCCTGATTATATGTAATTAATCATGTTTAATGGTTTCCATGCCATGGAATACAAACAATGTAAATGTATTATTTTTTAATTGAAAATGCCAACTAGTTGACTGATGGGTGAAGCCTTAAAAGTATTGGCCATGATATCACCAGAGGGAATTGATGAAGTGGGATTTATGAGGTGGATTGGTGAAGTGGAATGGAGAATATTCTATGAGAAAAATAGGAAGATTTCCTAACACTCTAGCTTGCACCTACAAATTGAATGCATCACCTTCCCACGTACCTCGAATTTCCTAGAGCCACGTGATCAGTTAAGAAGATAAAGATTGGTGCTTGAATCAATTATAACTGCTGACAGAACTAGTGTATGGGAGAGGAATGATCAACAAAATAACTTGATAGAAGGACACCCAAAGATTACCCCTTCGAATTCAAACCCTGACTGAAGAACCTGTTTGAAAGAAGTCATGTGAATCCCAAGGAAATGCGTGGAAGAAGAGCCCAAAGATGGAAAACCACCACATAGAGAACTAGAAGCAAGAATCATGGAGGCACAATGTGCAGACGCACTAAAAATTGGCCTAAGACGGTCTCGAGAAGGAGGTTGTGCTTGCACGAGAGGAAAGACTCTTGTTGTAGAAGAAGAGGCTTGTGAGAAGAGTAGAGGATGTTCTAAAATGTAGACCTGAGAAAAACAAGGGCTAGATTGTATACCCAGGACATGAATGGTCATGCTGGAACAGAGAAAAGCCAAAGTCCAGACTGGAGCAAAAGAGGATCGTGGGATTGATGTTTGCTGGAAAGAAATCAGAACTGGAAGGTGAGAGCGTTGAGGGACAATGTATTTGTGAAGGGACTCTCTTGTGCAGAGGAAATCTAGCTGGGAAGGCATCTGATAAACCCCATGGAGGTCTTGATCTCAGTGGGAAAGAGGGGAAACTTTTATTGTTTCCAGTGGAGTGGAGGAGAGTAACCTCCCTGATCCATTCTTTAACTTGTTGAGCCAATTGTGAGAGTCCCTTGGTGCTATCATGGTCTGGCATGGGGGTGGCCTACTGCCAAATTTATTGAGCAAGAAGAGACTATGGTTGGGTGGAAATGCGTACACCCACAGTCAGTTGGTTGGATACAAATCATAAGTAGATAAGTATTTTATATACCCTTTGTAATTGGACTAGAATATATGGTTGGATTCCTTTGATTTCATCCATGATTGTGTAATCCTGTTTATGGACTGGATGGTTGTTTCTTGTAAATGCAATCATGGAAAGATAGGCCTGTACAATTTGAATGGATCCTTGTGATATTGCAAGTCTTGTACCTGAGTAATTATGGAACTATATGAATGGTTTTTTCTTGTGTTCCCACTTGTGAATGGATATGCTTGAATAATAATGGAACTGGATGGAATTGTGCATGATTATTTCATTGTTAATGAAGGTAAACATAATGAATAAGTGTTTTTCTTGGAATTTAGAAGGTATCCCTACGAAAACTGCAAGCCTATAAATGAAGATCTTGTAAGATATAAAACCCTCACTGGAAGGAATGAACAGAGGTACCCTAAGATAGGCGACAAAATTCCTTGGTGTCCGAGGGAGATCTTTGTGTGGTCAGAGATCCTTAATCCCAGTGAAACCATCTTGCTTTGAAGTGGAAAGTTTGTAGGATATGAAAATCTTCAATCCTAGTGAAGTGAGATTCCTTAGTTGGTCAAGAGAGGTCTTTCCATATCTTAAGAGTCTGGTAGAACCTTAGAGAAGACTTAGAAGGAAACATTGAACTGATTAATTTCTGAACTGGACTATTTTCCTAGAGAGAACTTGTGTTTTGAGTTGGGATGAATCACAACCATTGATTCAACATAGAGAATAGATCATGGCCCTTCGTCGGAGGGCGCAATCGGTAGAGTGTTTGCGTATAAGGACTTGCATGGATTTTCTATGACAAAGAAGACTCAAGGCCATCAACAACCATTGATTGGTTAAAGTGAACCAGAGCAGGCTTAAGGGAGCATCGAAGGCGACTAGGACCTTGAGAAAGAACGAGAATCGTTGATCATGAGTGGATGTGGCATGATTCTAACCATAGATTCATCGTGGGTCCCACCCATTCACTTGGTTAGCAACATAGTAGCTAACATGTATCGAGGGGTGATGTGTGTCAAAATTTGATTGGTCGATGGTACAAGAGTGGGCCCAATCGGGCATGGAGGTCCTTAGGCCTTCACTTTAGATCCTGGTCGTCAGATATATAGGCTGAGAGATCTTAGTCTTTCATCGGAGGAGAGAGGACGAAGGTCTGGAGTGAGGATAGGAGAAATGACCTGACGACGATGAGGTAAACCAATAAGGTCTGAGGATTGTCGATCTATCGGGGAGCGATATCAACAGATGGTAGTCGTTAGATTTTTCAGAGATATCATCAGAACAAGACAGTCACAAAGAAATCTTTTGAGTCGAAGTGAATGCACTTTGATGACAACGAAAAAAGATTTCAATTTTAAATGACAGTAATTGATCGACGAGTAGGCGAGATAAAATCTAAATCGTAGATTTGTCGTAGGTCCCACCTATTCACCTTAGAAGATATTAAAGGAACATGCATTAATCATCGTGCAAGTTAGAGGCACCAACGCGATCAGAGCCGTCTGATGTTAGGGTCTAAGAGCTTCCAGATCTGGGGATAAACCCATCAGAGTGTTCCTCTTCGGAACTTGTTGGTTTGGGTCACTCACAACTCCAAAGGAGAGGAGCCCAAATCATCCGAGCCATCAAATTCAGTGGGCTCGATAGGCCAAGGATCGATGGGCCAAGTGGCAGGTGCCCCATCAATGCCACATCAGATGACACTAGAGACAAGTATCCACATGGATGCTACATGGCAATGAGGTGGATTGGATAAATGAAAGCTCAAAAACTTTGAAAGGCTAAAACTTTTGGTTTAGAGCTCAGTTTTGAGCATGGTTGCAATTGTTGGAAAGATCTCAACGAACATAATTTATATGCGAGGCTTATTTAGAGAGATGATATGCTTGATGAAAGAAAAATTTTGACACCCCATCATCCTAAGTAAGGATTAGGGGGTTGGGTGTGTTATAGAGATAATGATTTTTGTCTAAAAACTCCAAGTTTAGAGAAAATGTTTATACAAAATTTGATTGAATCATCACATTCGAAATTTGAAAGTTGTTGTATACTCACCATAATGAATATTATCTATGCTTGATACAAAAAATTTATTGGTTCCTAACAAATTTTCTACTATAGGGGGGAGAATTTAGCCCTTGAAAATTATTGTACCGGTTAAATAAGTACAGAAAAATGACAAAATTATTTATTTTAGAAAATTGTAACTTTTAGCTCAGAAATTAGAATGAGGAATGAGTATAGACGCTGGAAAGATAATTCATAGGAGAATGTGTCTAAATAATTAGAATCTGGTTTAGTGCATCTATATTTTCATAAATTCAGATGAAGAATGACATGTAGCGTAATTAATCAAATATTTTACAATACGTGCAATTCTAACGGTAATTTTTGCGTGCACATTTTTGTAGAATTAGAGGTACAGGAAAAACATATTTGGTTCCTATATGAGGAATAGAGATATGGAGGATGCCCAAGGATCTTACATCCATGAGGATAAGATCATAGATTTACATATCAACCTGGGAAATGTAGAGATTGAGTCCAGTGGACATAGAAGTAGAGTGGATTCTATGGAGTTGGTTGAGACTATGAAAAGATTGTAAAAAGAAGTGTGGAGATATAAAGCATATAAAAAAAGGTTGATAATATCTCAAGAGGAGCATAATCAAATTAATACTCAGCTGTTATAGATTTTGGATATGTTGCAAAGATAAATCAATCGAGATTCTAGCACAAAACAAGCAATCAGTGAAATATATGCAACAACATATAGATCTCATGATAGGAATGATGACAGGGGATCTAGGCACTCAAGGAGTGCTAGTAGGCATCATCATTCACCGGGACACTCAACCAAAAGAGCACATGCACATTCAAAATTAGGGAGCATCCCAAGTGCGTCCCCTATCAGACATCAAAGGAGGAGACCTGAATCATATATTTTTCAAAGAGAGATTAGTAAGCTCAATCCACCACCATTTGATGGAGAGAATAGAAAGGGTGAAGATGATGAAACCAGATTGTTAGAAATAATGAAATATTTGAAAATATTTCTAGCTACATAATTACTCATCAATCCTAGAAGAAATGTTTGTCATATATCATTTTTAGGGGAAATATTCCATGTGGTTGTTGGTGAAATATTGTCACATGACTCTCAGAACATAATCCACGTAGAGTCCATAATTGGTGCACTATATATAAGTTTATTGTATGCCCAAAAGACAGTTCCAAGAGCCAGAGAAGTTAACACAGGTAAATTATTGAATGCATGAGCAACCTATCACTCCAAATTTGAAACTATCAAACAATATGTTGAGTGATCCAACCGATTCATTTTGCACGATAAGTTATTAAATTCTGTTTTTATATTGTCTTGTAAAACTATTTATTAGTTGGAAAACAATTTACCAAAAGAGTATATAACTTGGAGTGTAATGTTTTCCATGTATTAATTCACTAAGAGTCTATTGGATAGTAATTGATACCATATGTTGAATGGACCAATCATTTATGTTTCCAACTGATTATGTTTTATCAATTATAACCTACAAGTAGACCAATTAATCAATTTTTTTTACATAAATTTCTCTCTACAACAATCAATAGCTATGTCGATTACATAGTGTTATTTCTTTTAAATTAATACTATTATTTTCATAAAATGGTCACAATGATCTATTCAAAATCGAACAAGATTATTTAGAAAATACCTTTAGAATTACATACTGAACAAGATCATTGAGACATTACCTTTAGAATTACATACAAGAAAATTAAAGATCGGTTGGTCATATAAGTTGGATAAATTATTAAAGCAATTCAGAACATAAACCTCAAAGATTATGATCAAGTTAATATATATATATAATTTGGATGATGAGTTCTTGATGAGGTGTGGTTATGATTTTAATTTAGACTCAATGAAAAAGGTTGATAATGTTTGGATCATGTTGTCATTGATGCCAATGGTTTGATTATTTTGATGTCAAAGGATTGATGTCAAGTGATTGATTGATGTCAATGGATTGATTGATTTATTGATGATTGATGAACAATGTATATGTATTGTCCTTGATGAGAATGATAGATTTCAAGTGGAAACCAATCGATGAAGATGGATCAAGATGCATAGATGAAGATGGATCAATGAATTGTCATTGATACATGATGAAGATGGATCAATGAATTGTCATTGATACATGATGAAGATGGATTCTTTGATATATTATGCATAGTTTTATGACTCATTATTGTCTTTTCATGATTAATAAGAAGTACAAATGGATGAACTCCAAAGTGGTCCCCTTATGGTGAAATCCCTCATGGGAAGATGCTTTGTGGTTGAGAGAACCCATGCTTGTATGTAGAATAATGAGATGAAGATCAATGAATTTGTTGGTGAAACTGTCCTGTATGGATAATGCTTGTCATGCCATTTCCGGTGGTATGTGGAATGTCACATAACTACTCACGGTTTGAGAGTTATGACCTTACGAAGTTGGAGGACCCCCATATGATGGCTTGAAGCCCCAAATGGTCAAAGAAGTCAAAGTGCTTGAAAAGAAGAAATCCTTATTTTAATGATAAAGTAAAGTGACAAAATCAAGAATGATTATTTTAATAAAATAATGGATAACTTTCTATTTATAGAAAGTGGTTAACCCTAAAATATTTAAGTGACCTAGAAGATGAAGAGTATAAATAAGAGGCTAGGGTCTCTTGTGAAAATACACTAGTTGAATATCTATTGAGCATGATTGAAGATCTATTCTGAGAGAGAGATGGTCTGGATGATCTCATGAGTGCATTAAAGTATCGACAAGTCTGAGGTCATGACGACAGAAGTCTTGGAAGTTCAGAAGCCCTATTTTCTGATATATATGCGAGATGCTTTGATCCAGGGCACGTACATACGCGGGATGAATGAGGACAGGGCACGTACAGTTGATGAGGTCTTGAAGACATGTGTTTGAGATGATGACAGGCTCTTGGATGATGAACCAAGTTCCAGATATGCATTCTATGGGCTCAGATCTGCCATAGAAACTTTGGTATGGTTGCATTATTTTTCTTGATGGAAGTTCTTGTTTGTTGTGAGGTGAATTCTTGAGGCATTCTTGGTAGGGGTGTTGTGATGTGGTATCTGTTGGTTGATGGAGTGATCAAAACTCTTGTGACTCAGTACTGATATGATGGCTACATTATACTTGTTGTTTATACATGATTGAATATCATTGATAATGTATGGTTGAGATGTATGAGCAAGCTATTGGAGAGCTTGGATGTGTTGTGACTAACTATGGGTTAGACTAGATAGTGGAAGACATAAGAGAATGTGTTTGCAGGTTGCATAGGATCCGAGCATGTGATGAAAAGGATAAAACCTAGTTTCTCAGAGGTATACACAAGCTGTAGTATAGACTGACAACGTACATACGCAGGCTGTACTACTGGTAGGGCACGTACATACGCGTGCTGCACTACCGACAGGTCGTGTACCTGTGACAGATTGATATCTATGGAGGATTGTTGCCTCATCTCTGTTGATGATGAGAATGTAAGATGAGTCTTGCATATAGGGTTGGTTCTCTTGTAGAGTTGTACTCTATTCAGTTGTTGTTGAAAAACCCCAAGGATTGTAGTTTGTAATAAAAAGAAAATTATGCATACATATTGTGTTCTTTGTGTTCCTTGTGGTGATGGCTTGTTGATAATAGATGCCGCTGACATGTTCTCACATCTAATTGGTTATAAATGAAAACAATGAGTAATGAGTAGAAGTTGAATGCTAACTAATGAGTTTTGTGTAAGAGGGAAGTTTTGAAAAAGATCCCTACACTCATTCACCCCCCCTCTAAGTGTGGTAGGTGTGTCCAACATTTGGAATCAGAGCAGGCCTTCACTACAAGCCTTAACAAGCTTGAAGGAGATCCATAGATACACAAATTGATGATGAAGTTCCAATCCTTGATGAGGAAAAATATTCTACTTGGAGAATAGAGATGAGAATACATTTGAAGGAAATGGGAGCAACTATTTGGAAGGCAACCATTGGTGGATCAATTTCATTGAAGAACAATTCAAAGTTTGCAGCTCAAAGGGAAGGAAAGAAGAATGATGCATTGGCTCTTAAGAACATTCTTAGTGGACTCCCAAGCCCTATCAAAGAGAGCATGGGACAATACACTTATGCCAAGGATCTATGGCTAAAGTTAGAGGAGACATATCAAAGAAAGAAGGAGAAGGAAGATATTGAAGATCACTCCATCAAGATTATCAATGGTAAAGAATCATAAAAAACCCTTGATTGTATTATTTATAAATGTGATCTTGAAAACATTTCAAGTGAAGATAAAGAATCAAGTGATGATAGCACAAAGGAAGATCTTGAAGACATTTCAAATGAAGGCAAATAATTATGTGTTGATGTTGGCAAATAGGAAGATCTTGAAGACATTTCAAATGAAGGCAAATAATTGTGTGTTGATGTTGGCAAAAATGAAGATCATGAAGATATTTCAAATAAAGGTAAAGAACCCTAAAAAACCCTTGATTGCAATGATGATGATGAATTTTTCTCTACAAGTGGAGAAGAAGATCTAGAAATAGTTTGTGTAAAGTTTGATGGTAATTATCCCATGAAAAGAATAGAAAATCTATTAAAACTTCAAAAGGAAGTTGAAGAGGGTTTATATAGATATATAAGTGATCATTATTATATAGACTATAACTATCTTTCAGATAACTCTAAGAAATTTCTTAGGAGGAGTCTAAGGCACATCTTGAAATTAAAGGAAATGCTCAAGCAACAAGAAGAGAGCAATAAGACTAAATTACAAGAAAAGGAAGAAGAGATCACAAGACTAAAGAATGGAAAAGAAGATATAAATGTAGATGATGAGATTAGCAAAAGTTTTGAAACCATTGTCCATCTCAAGACCCAAATTGAAGAAGCCAAAAGAATAGATGAACTATTGAAGAATCAAATAAATAAAAAGGAAGAGTCATGTTGTAAGTTAGAAGCTGAAATTGTTGGCCTTAGAAAGAAGGTAGAAAAGTCAAACAAATTCTTGAATAGCTCATGAATCTTGGATGAGATCTTGGAAAGTCAAAGATCACCACTTGATAAATTAGGTCTTGGATACGAAGAAGAAGCTACATATGATGAAGCAAGCACCTCAAAGAAGCATGAGGTAAGTCCATCAAAGAATGAAAACAATGTTGCAAAACAACCATCTACACAAGGCAACGAAAATTCCAAAAGAACAAAGCAAGGAAGACATCAAGAAGCTATCCTTGGGACACCAAAGCAAAGGTATGAAAGTATTTTTCATGGGCATTGTTATTCATGTAATTAATATGGTCACAAATCTTTTGAATGTAGAGCTTATGAAAGGAGATACAATGGAAGATTTTATAACACCATAAGGTGTTGGAGATGTGATCAAGTATGACACATGATTATTCACTGTAACACCATGAGATGATACAGCTGTAGTGGATTTGGCCACAAATCCCAGGATTGATGGAACACAAGAAGAAAGTCCATGATGAGGACTTCACATAGCATGGATAGAAGAAGGAATGAAGTAAGAAAGGGAGACATCTTTGAAAATATGGATGCTCAAAGCTCAAGTTTTGAGGAGCAGGGACATCTACAAAAGTGGGTGAAGAAGATAGAGAAACCGGATCAAAATGAAATATTGAAAGGGAGTTCAAGTGTGTTATCCACAGAGGCATACACGGGTGATAATGGTATCAATCGCGTACATACGCAGGCTGACCTTGAATAGGTCGCATACATACGCGAGCTGTTGTGCAGCAAACCACATATATGTGGTAAAGCCTTGGGAAAAGGCAATGTACATGGATTGCAGCTTGATATGTTGGTATAACTCAGTGTTGCAGAGTCTAACATTGTTTATTGTAGGTTCTGACACTGTTTACTGCATGTTTTCATGGTTCTATGTTATATCATGTAAGGTGACGATGTAAAATAAATCTTGGGTGCATGGCACTAACCCATGAGTATGGATTGATGTTGATCTGTTGGGGTACATGGCTGGTACATATTTGAGTTTCATTGATATACATTATGATGTATTACTGGAATCATATGTTGGATATCATGGTGCATGCATTTTGCATGTGGTTGGGCTACATATTGAGACATGTAGTTGGTGAGTTGAGTTGATAGTCATATTGTACATCATTGGGGAATCATAGCTTGTTGATGCATGGTTGATATACTTGCTTGGTGCAAGTGATGATGCATGATGGTACACTCATAGATGGCATTTGTTTGTCATATTGATAGATGCACATGGTTGGAATATTGGTAGATTCACATGTTGGCATATGGTGGATACATTCCATGGATGATATCTATTGACGTACATGATTGATGCACATGAATGTTGTGCATGATGTACTTGGTTGATATCTTGTTTATGATTCTTTATTTTCATTATTGACATATCTTTTGTTTCATAATGTATAGTATGGCACAAGTTTGATGCATGAACAGGTCCAAGGATCGTCATAGAGAGAGTGATTGATCTATGATTCGGTTGAAAATAGGGGGAGACATACCCATAGGGGGAGTCATTCTTCTTATGATTCTAGGAGGAAATACTTATCAAATGCATACCTAGAAAAGAGCTCTATACTTGAGGAAAGAGCACAGAGGCATAATTCAAGGGGGAGCGATGGTCATAGAGGGAGCATGAGCAATGTATTTTCAGCATTACATCAGATTGATATCCCTTGTTCAAAAGGGGAGAGATTATTCAGCAACAAAAAGATAGGGGGAGCAGCCCCAAGGAGATTTCAAGCAAGGGGAGCAGCCCCAAGAGGAGAATGGCCCTTTTCCATTGATTTCAAAGGGGGAGAGATAGTCACATTGATGTGATTGATGTTTATTGATAGAAAGACATAGTCTAATGAGAAGAGATATTCACACTATTATGGGAGAGATAGTCACATGGTTGTGATTGATGAATATTGATGTAGAGTATGCCTTGTCTACATGTTGACATCAATGTTGGGATTTCCATCAATGCCAAAGGGTGATATTGTTGGATCATGTTGTCATTGATGCCAATGGTTTGATTATTTTGATGTCAAAGGATTGATGTCAAGTGATTGAGTGATTAATTGATGTCAAGTGATTGATTGATGTTAATGGATTGATTGATTGATGATTGATGAACAATGTATATGTATTGCCCTTAATGAGAATGGTATATGTCAAGTGGAAACCAATCGATGAAGATGGATCAAGATGCATAGATGAAGATGGATCAATGAGTTGTCATTGATACATGATGAAGATGGATTATTTGATATATTATGCATAGTTTGATGACTCATTATTGTCTTGTCATGATTAATAAGAAGTACAAATGGATGAACTCCAAAGTGGTCCCCTTATGGTGAAATCCCTCACGGGAAGACGCTTTGTGGTTGAGTTGTGGTGATAGAACCCATGCTTGTATGTAAAATAATGAGATGAATATTAGTGACTTTGTTGGTGAAACTATCCTAGATGGATAGTGCTTGTCATGCCATTTCCGGTGGTATGTGGAATGTCACATAACTCCTCACGGTTTGAGAGTTATGACCTTACGAAGTTGGAGGACCCCAATATGATGTCTTGAAGCCCCAAATGGTCAAAGAAGTCAAAGTGCTTGAAAAGAAGAAATCATTATTTTAATGATAAAGTAAAGTGACAAAATAAAGAAGTATTATTTTAATAAAATAATGGAGAACTTTCTATTTATAGAAAGTGGTTAACCCTAAAATATTTAAGTGACCTAGAAGATGAAGATAATAAATAAGAGGCTAGGGTCTCTTTTGAAAACACACTAGTTGAATATCTCTTGAGCATGATTGAAGATCTATTCTGAGAGAGAGATGGTCTGGACAATCTCATGAGTGCATTAAAGTCTTGGCAAGTCTGAGGTCATGACGACAGAAGTCTCGAAAGTTCAGAAGCCCTAGTTTTTGAGGTATACACGGGCTGCTTTGATCCAGGGCATGTACATATGCGGGTTGAATGAGAACAAGGTGCGTACAGTTGAAGAGGTATTGAAGATCTGTGTTTGAGATGATGATAGGCTCTTGGATGATGAAGCAGGTTCCATATATGCATTCTATGGGCTCAGATCTGCCATAGAAACTCTGGTATGGTTGCATTATTTGTCTTGATGGAAGTTCTTGTTTGTTGTGAGGTGAATGCTTGAGGTATTCTTGGAATGGTTGTTGTGATGTGGTATGTGTTTGTTGATGGAGTGATCAACACTCTTGTGACTCAGTACTGATATGATGGATACAATATGCTTGTTGTTTATACATGATTGAATAACATTCATAGTGTATGATTCAGATGTATGAGAAATCTATTGGAGAGCTTGGATGTGTTGTGACTGACTGTGGGTCAGACTGGACAGTGGAAGACATAAGAGAATGTGTTTGCAGGTTGCATAGGATATGAGCATGTGATGAAAAGGATAAACCCTAGTTGCTCAGAGGTATACACAAGTTGTAGTATAGACTAGCAACGTACATACGCGGGCTGCACTACTGGTAGGGCGTGTAAATACGCGTGCTGCACTACCGACAGGTCATGTACCTGTGACAGATTGATATCTGTGGAAGATTGTTGCATCATCTCAATTGATGTTGAGGATGTAAGTTGAGTCTTGCATATATAGATGGTGCTCTTGTAGAGTTGTACTCTATTCAGTTGTTGCTGAAAAACCCCAAGGATTGTAGTCCATAATAAAGAAAATTGTACATACATATTGTGTTCTTTGTGTTCCTTGTGGTGATGACTTGTTGATAATATATTGCTGATATATGTTGCTGACATGTGCTCACATCTAATTGGTTATAAATGACATCAATGAGTAATGAGTAAAAGTTGAATGCTAACTAATGAGTTTTGTGTAAGAGAGAAGTTTTGAAAAAGAGCCCCACACTCATTCACCCCCCCTCTAAGTGTGGAGAGCCCCACACTCATTCACTCCCCCTCTAAGTGTGGTAGGTGTGTCCAATAGATAAGGAATGAGTCAGATGATGATCAATAACTCCAATTGTTTCTTGAAGCAAACACACTAACACACACATATAATTCAAACTTATTCTCAAAATTAAACATGGTAAATGGTAAAGAATCGAGTATTTAATAGTAAGGTATAAATTAGTGTTATAGTGCTAGACAACCATGCATATAATTAATATTGATTATCAGACATTCCAAACCATTTATGAATGGTTATTGTGGATTTATTTCTACATTAAAAAATAAAAAATATATAGTTGTAAATGTTGATTACATGTTTGGAAATTACTTATGTTAGGTTAGTAGATTGTTTTTTTTACAAAATGTAAATGAGTGTTATATATATATATAGACAATTGAACACGTAATTTGAAAATGTTGATCAAACACATTTTATAATTATGGCATAAATTCAATTATGTATTCTTATTCTTTGAGGACACTTGCATGCAAGTGATCCGGTTATGGTACATTGTGATTT
>CBVK0103042224.1:0-11124 GCA_900067695.1 Picea abies | reverse complement strand
ATTGAATGATTTAAGTTATTAATTTTTCTTTGTATTTAATAAATTTTATTAAAATGAATCTTATTTCTCTCCATTCTTAATAATTTTAAAAATAATAATACATTTATATTTATATATTTTAATATCTATGAATATTTATGAAATATTTATATATTTTAATATTTATGAAAATTTATATACATATATTTTAATATTTATAAACATTCTTAATTTTACATAATTATATTGCCAATTCAAACACTTGATCGTCATTAAAGACAATTTTTGTTATATTTAAAATATATGTTATTTTTAATTTTACATAATTATATTGCCAATTCAAACACTTGATTATCATTAAAGATGACTTTTGTTATACTTAAAATATATGTTAGGTTAAATAGATAAAATTAAATTAAGTTGAGGAATTTACTAATTTTAATTTTTTTTTAAATATAAATAAATTAAAATAACTATTAATCTTTCTACAATTAATAAATTTTCGTTTAAAATATTAAAATATATAATAATATATTTTAAGTTGTTAATTTAATTATTTAATTAATTTTAATTATTTTTATAAATTTAAAATTATATTAATATATTTTAAATCTTTTAAAATATCTATTAATTCATGTCAATGGGTTATGTTTTTTTTTTTTATTATTATTATAAATACCTTTTACTTTATATATAATTTCAACTGGCTAAAAAACAGACTTGAGCAGAAAACTAAACATGGCTC
Organism: Picea abies; assembly: GCA_900067695.1. Taxonomy (NCBI): domain Eukaryota; kingdom Viridiplantae; phylum Streptophyta; class Pinopsida; order Pinales; family Pinaceae; genus Picea; species Picea abies. Next base: position 10,400 of record CBVK0103042224.1, on the reverse strand, counting down.
TTGTCTAAAGTTAAGTAGTTGGCTTTGACACTCATTGGATTGAGTTTTGGGTAAGTTAAAGTTAGGGTTTTTAATATTGGTTTTGCCTTTTTGAAAAAAACTACTTTAATTGATGATAATTCGATTTTCAATTTACAATAATTTTTGTTTACATGCATAAATATTCAACAATTTTTATTTAGATGCATAAATTTTCAATTATTTTTATTTAAATGTATAAATTTTCAACTGCTTTAATCGCTAATTTTAAATTTCATTTCAAATTATTTTTGATTGATCATCCACTTCGCTGCCATATATAAATTATCTTTGTGTTGTAATTCTTCTAAAAGTTTTAGTGAAATCTCTGAATTTATGATTTTGATTTCTATCATTCTTATACCTGGAAAGATTTTGATATAACAGTATTAATCTTTATATTAGAAGTTTTTGTGTTTTATATAAAAGTAAGAGTACTTGTTCAAGTAGTTTTTGAGTTTATATAAAATTACTAATTTTTGTTAAAGAAGCTTATGAGTTATGATTACAATATAATTTGAACTTCTATAGTATCAAAATGTTCAAATTCCATTATGCTATGTTTTTTAATTAAATTGATTAAAGTTAAATAGCTATGTCACAACTCACTTGTTATTTTGTGTAGCTTTTCTAAATATTTTAAGTGATTTAATTAGAGGTCCATCAATGTACAAAAATATTGGTAACATTTTTTTAGTCGAGTTTATAATAAATAAGATACTTGTAAATTATTATGATACATTTTATCTAGTTTGTAATTTTAACTTTAAAAAAAAATTGAAAAGAAAAAGTGATTTTTGGTGTTTATTAAAAATATAATTGTAATTTTAACTTAAAAATAAGAAAAAAGAGTTAAATTTTTTATTAAATAATTGCAATTTTAACTAAAAAGAAAAAAGAAAAAAGAATTAAATTTTTGATTAAAAACAGTTCTACCAAATCTATGGGAGGATTCACCTTTTTGTCATAGATTGAATTTTAGATTAAAAAATAAAATAATATTTTAAAATAAACTTAATGAAAATAAATAATATTATATGGAACAAAACTATAAAATTATTTTTATTTTAGAATTCACTATAAAAATTATAGATAAATTGAAATAAAAAATAACAAAAAATAACATTATGTTCTCTCTCTCTTTATATATATATATAATTGTTAGGATACATTTTATAAAAGTAAGGTGGACCATATTGCAAATATGATCTCAGATATGATTGCAAGTGTGTAAACTAAGATCGGACATTTTATAAAAGTAAGGTGGACCATATTGCAAATATGATCTCAGATATGATTGCAAGTGTGTAAACTAGATTTTAAGATTTTCTTTATGTTATTTATGTTAGTTAATTATGTATTTTGATTATCAGGGTTTCCTTATAATTGGACTTTAGTCTAACATTCTATACACCAGGTCTATGTTATGATTAGAAGTTATAGAAGATGCTTATAATATGCAGAAAGAAAAAATAAATACTACTTCATTAAATTTATACTAAAAATGTTCAAAAAAAACTAAAACTAAAATTTTTAAGAAAAACTAAAACTAAAAAACAAGATGACAGAGTTTAAGCTCATAACTTAGGAATGGTGACAATTAGATACCAAGTAAATCAACTGTCAATGAAGAGTTATTGCAACCTCATTTTTTATTTTTCTCTCTATCATGCAATTAACTTAATAAATTTAATAAAAGAAAACAGAAAAAGCTACACATAATTTCTATGAAAATATTAAGTCAATTTCACATAATTTTTTTCAGAATATTTTATTAACACAAGAATCAACTCCACATAGTTTATGTCAAAATATTCTATTAACCAAACAATCAGCCAATCAATCAAACATCACTATTAAAACTTCAAGAAGTTCAAAAAAGTCCTAAAAAGTTAAAAAAGCGATTTTCAAATATTGACGATTCAAAAAGTAAAAATACAACATAGTTTTAATATTTGTATCTTGGAAAAAAACTAAGCTAATCCTGTATCATGGAAATTCATAAAACTAAGCCTCATTTCATTTTTAGGCCATAAGTGTGGCTTGAAACGGATGATCCAACTAACCACTGACCCTGAAATATAACAGACAACATAATCAAGGGGTGCATGAACGTAATAGAAAGGTTCTCTATCTAGTCCTATGATTATTTTCAATATGTTATAATCTAATTCATCTAGTGTGTATTAATGCTATTATTATCGTCAAAGAAAAGGGAAAAAAAAGGAGAAACATGTACCTGTTTTTGGGTTGAATTGGATTTGTCATGTGACAGAGTATGAGTTTGTTGGTGTGTTCTTGATCTGTGAAACAAAGTATTACACAGGCTGAGTAAATTTACAATACAGGGTGAGTAACCACTTGACATTAATTTACTGTACAAACAACTAATCTCATGTTTGTTGTTACAAAAAGTGAATCAATCCAGGAAAAAAATGAAGGAGAAACCTACAGGTTAAGCAGGATTCAATTAGAGTCTTTCTAGGTGAACGCTTGTCAATTTCTGTGTCTACCTGATCTGTTCGAAAAAAAAAAGACAAAACTGAAAACAGTGCATTGAAGAAAAGCTAAACAACATAGAAAAATTAAGATACCCAAAAACTACATAAAGCAAGTCGATCCAATTCTAAAATAGGAGAGAGATAAAAAAGAACTAGAAAACCTAATGTGTTGAAACAAATGGAAAACAAAAGATTCTTGATCTAAAATATCTTGTGTTATATCCTCATTTTAACCGAATTTAAAAGTAATCGGACATCCATTTTCAAAATATATTTTAAACATAATACTATCCTGCCAATCGTTTGAAAAGTTTTGATGAAAAATCCAACAAAAGGATAATCGAAGAGTAATTTTTAGATGAAAGGGATTCAAATTGCATTAAAAAAAAATGAAGATATCAAAACATTTACATGCATATTGAAAAAATTAGCAAAACCCATGTAGAAATTTTGTGGAGATAGGTTAATTTGAATTTCAGAATACAAACCAAACCCAGATGCTTCATTGAATAAGTTAAAGCATATCTATGGATTAGTTTCGATGAAATGACAACAAAAAAGGGTGGCGATTAAGATATCATTTGAAACCATAAACAAAATTTTCACTAGTCAGCACCAAATTAAGATTTCATTACCTTGAGATGTAATTACCTGTGAAAACTAATATCTGCTGAACATAGCTGCACTTTTATGGAATGTGGGATGTCTTATCGATTCATTGAAAATTAGAAATTAATTAGTAGCAAGCTTGTGGATCCTCTTTCCTTCATTTCTTCTTCATCCACTATTAACGCTAACTGGCAAACCGATACAGAAACGCTAACTGGCAAATAGACACAGAAGAAAACAAACTTAACTGGCCAAAATCCATTAAAAACCACAAAACCTGGCCAAAAAAAACAACAGTGGCCAAAATCCATATAAAAAAACAACAAAAAATGGCCAAAATCCATACACAAAAAACACATTAACCTGACTGACTGCTAGATGGATGAAGAGAAGAATTCGACAAACGAACAGTCAACTCCTCATCAATTAGAAATGAAACAGAATTATATAGATTAACGTGATAGCATTTTCAACGAACAGTCAATTCCTCATCAATGACTCCAAATCAGAATTTTATCGATTACTGTGATAGCTTTTTCAACCAACGACTCCAAATCGGAATTTTATCGATTACTGTGATAGCTTTTTCAACCAACAGCTCCAAATCATAATTTTATCGATTACCATGATAGCTTTTTCAACTAACAGTCAATTCCTCATCAACTGCTTCAAATATTTTTCTAGCCGTTTGGATCATCCTTTAAAACCTGCTCTATTCAACTATACCAGAATCTCCCAGTTTCCATTGTTATTGTTATTATTATATAACATTCTAAGAACATATTAACTCACAAAAGGCCAAAATTCTTTTTAGCGTTCATCGAACACCCACTTAAATCGTACATCAAAAACGGTTTTTGTGATTGGACATGTTATTGTTATGATTACGATATATGTCATTAAGCAAACCATAAAATATTCCAAGCCACACGTCATCGTCTTGAAAACAACCAAGTGTTATATTTCACATGCACACCAATTGGAGGCAGCTACGCTCTAGCAAAGCCAATATAATTATGATATATAAAAGCTTAATCTTTAAAATTAACAACTTAACATTAATATTGTTTCAGTTTCTTTAATTTTTAATGGTATGAAATAATGTGTCAATTGGACATAGTTTGGATAGTTGAGAGGAATGATTATTATCCTGTCCACCAAAATATAATTTCCTTAAAATAATATGAATGAGTACATTGTGGTAATGTTTTCTAACCTTGTTTCATTATATGTATTGGAAAGTTTTCTTTCATTCAATTGAATATCAAGGAAACTCCTTTCACTTTTTTTTAAAATAATGGTATGAAATAATGTTTTATTATTAATAGTCATAAAAAAATAAAGTGAGATATCAAATTGATGAATGAGACTTCTTTGTTTGTGGGACAAGGGACCCCCCTCCTCGCAAGGGGATTTGACATACATACCCTACCCCCTCTAGATGTGAAGTTGTGACCTCTTAGGAGGAAACACATGTTCTTAATCATTAGTTGTTTCAGTTTCTTTAATTTTTAATGGTATGAAATAATGTGTCAATTGGGCATAGTTTGGATGGTTGAGAGGAATGATTATTATCCTATCCACCAAAATATAATTCCCTTAAAATAACATGAATAAGTACATTGTGGTAATGTTTTCTAACCTTGTTTCATTATATGTATTGGAAAGTTTTCTTTCATTCAATTGAATATCAAGGAAACTCCTTTCACTTTTTTTTTAAATAATGGTATGAAATAATGTTTTTTTTTTTGTAAATAAGAAAGAAAACTATATTAATTCCTACTATAACTGCAGTCCAACATCAAAATACAACCATGTTCAAAAATGCAAAGGCTCGACTGCCCCAACAGAGGGGAAACCAGTCCAACCTTCCCATCCAGTTCAAGGTTCAAAGAGTTATAAACTAAGATAATAAAAAGCATGTTCCCACTGCGCAACAGCTAAGATCAGGAGATTGACAGGTCTACATAAAAGAAACATATGATCTAGACACCTGGCAAAAAGGCTGGCCACATGGGAGGGAGGTCCCCTGGCCAAGGCTCCTCTTCAATGTAGGTTGGATCGTAAGCTCGCTCGCTTGCCTTGTCGCGCTCAACTCCTTCATATCGACGGCTGTGCTCTGTCTTCATCGGTTCCCTGTCGTCCGATTGCTGAGCCCTGTGAGGTCCTTCATCTATGGCTGCAACGGGTGCCCCCCCTGGCATATCTTCGACTGGTTCCTGGGTTAGAGCTACCTGCATGGCGGATAGAAGCTGGAGGCAGCTTTCCACTTTCCCATCTGTGGCTTGGAGGCGATAATTGAGATCGACCATTTCTTGTCTGAGATCGAATACCAGGTCCTGTATGATAAGCAATATGTCCCTGAAATGTAGCTTGTCGAAGGAGCCATTTGTATGCAGCTCAGCTCGCACAGGTGCGCTCTGAGGAGGAGGTCTGCCTCTTGGGCCATGGATTGGTGCAGGGGGATGGAACTTCACTAAAGGGTCGTGAAGGTGGCACAAGTGGAGAACTGGCGAGAAGGGGGTGGTAGCCATGGAGGCGCCCATTGAAACTTGAGGGAAAGCAGTGGGTGGTGCCGACTGAGGACGAGGGAAAGGACAGCCCGAAGGTGAACTAGGGGGCATGATCGGGGGTCGACGGGGCCTCCAGGGAGAGCCCCGTTTCGGCCTTCCCCTCGACCGCGTCATTATATACCCAGTGTGAGTGAAAAGGCAGGCAAGAAGCGTCCAATGCCGGAGTGGAATAGGACCACTGTTTGCCCTGTGTGTCAACCAGAGAAGCCTCGCGAACACCAGGCAAGAGAAAATGATAAACATCGTGAGCCCTTCCATACTAAACCGCTTCGGAGGCCCACTTGAATGCGGCATTAATGCCTCCTCATGCCGCCGTAGAGAGCATTTAAACTTCATGGAGGGTGGCGAGCTGCAGCATGGCCTCATCACGTGCCACCATGCGGTGCTGGCTTGTGCCAGCCCCTCCTTCTTGCCACATTGGACACGCTATCACCCCATCCGGGTGGAGATCTACCATTCCAGCCTTGCGGTTAGATTGCTGGAGGATGGGGTGATCTTGATCCTGGGCTGAGCTACAGCGGAGGTCTGGTCCTCTCCAGTTGGTGCCCAGGTTAGCCAAATTGTCTGTAACTTGATTCGCTTTCCTTTTAATGTGTGAGGGAATGATGACCCGGTTTGAGTGCAGTAGACCTGCAATGACCTATAGGCCATGTGACAGTCTCCAACTCGGTGAAATGCTATCCAAGTTTGCCCCGTTTAAAATTTTTCCCAGTAGATCGATAATTACTTGAGAGTCCCCCTCGACGATGAGCATCTGAAAGTTATTTTGAATAGCCATTTGCAGTCCATTGATGAGGCCCCAGAGTTCTGCTACATTGTTCGTAGTGTATCCCAGGGAGCCCGCTCCTATGACTAGAATTTGCCCATTGTGATTACGAAAAACCACACCATATCCTGCAGGTCCGGGATTTCCTTTAGAGGCTCCATCAAAATTGAGTTTGACGAAGTCCTCTGGGGGAGGAGCCCATCGGGAAGGCCGCCTTGGGGGCGACGTGGGAGAGGGGAGGGGGGATGTCTGAGGTGAGGGGAGTGGAGTCCAGTGTTGAAGGATTGGGAGCTCGGAAGGTGAGCAAGCGACGTCCGCATTGGACCACTTCCTTAGGTGGAGAGTTTCCATGATGTTACGATGACATTGACGCCAACATTGAACCCACGGGAGGGAGGTGTTTTTGAAAATTCTTTGATTTCTCTCCTTCCACGTTTTCCAAAGGATGAATCCAGGAAGAAGTTGCCAAATTCGGTTAAGGGAGAACTGAAAGCCTGATCTCTCCAGTTCATGACAGTTTCGATGATGTTATCTCTGAGGCGATCTGAGGTGCGCATAATGAGTGTTGTTTGATCCCAGATTTGAGCAGTATAAGGGTAGGTATTAAGGAGATGGTTCATGTTTTCCTCTGCCTCTCCACAAAGTATGTAGATGGAGGGTCCAATAAAACCCCTCTTCAGAAGGTTGTCCCAGGTGAGAATGCTCGAGTGAGAGACCAGCCAGAGGAAGAGAGTAATCTTCGGCAAGTGCTTAAGATTCCATAGTTTCCCCCAAGCGTTCAGGGCATGGGGTGGATCGGACTGCGTTTTAATCTGGTAGGCTTCTCGCGTGCTGAAGGAGCCCTGTGGCCTGTAACCCAACCTAAGAATATCTTCACCTACCCTTATGGGAATTTTCCGTTTGGACAACTCTTCTTGCAGTGGCGCCAGATCGACCTGTAAGTCTGGGTCAATGGTCTCCTGATCCAAATGCCAGCAGCGCCAAGTGTCCTCTGTGGGATTGTGCTGCCAGTAGTCCGCTACATGTGTCAGGCTCAACCGGGTGGTTTTAGTGCAAATGTCATGGGCCCAATCCTCATCGATCAGGGCTAGCCATTGTTGCGAGGAATCCTGCTAGAATAAGGCTGTTTCCCCATTCCCTACATCCCAGAAGGCGTGCTGAGTGACTAGCTATCGATTCTGCCTTGCCGCTATCCATATTAATGAGCCCGAGTTATCCCCATTCCAACGTATGAGGTTCTTCTTTGCCGTTCTGGGAGCATATTTCTTCCTCCAGAGTCTAGCCCATAGATCTGTTGGGTTTTTCAACCAATGCCACGAGATTTTAGCACTGAGAACCTTGTTCATTATGGAAGGATCCCTCAGACCCAGTCCTCCTTGAGCTTTGGGTTTACAGAGTTTGTCCCAGCTAACAAGTGCAATCTTCTTTTCTTTATTGAGGCCCTTCCAGATGAAGTTCCTATGTAAGCTTTTAATGGTGGTTAGGACAAATTTTGGGGCAGCCAGCGCTGAAAAAGTATAAATTGGGAGAGCTTGAAGAATATCTTTGAGCAAAACAAGGCGGCTAGGCAGGTTTAAGGCCCTGAAAGTCCAGGAGGAGAGCCTTTTGGAGAAAGAAGACAACAAAAGTTCCCAGGAGGAATTCCGGAGGGCGTTGTCAATCAAGGGAATGCCGAGATATTTGGATGGAAGGGAGCTTCTTTTAAACCCCGGGATATCCAAGATGTGGCGCTGAACCTTAGGAGGCGTGTTAAAGAAGAAGATTTGGGATTTATCTTTGTTGGAATCCAGACCTGAGGCATCAGAGAACGTTTGGAAAATTTCCTGGAGAGAGTTGGCTTCTCTTACAGTGGGGATGCCCATTAAGAGAGTGTCGTCCACAAACTGGCTATGAGAGATAGGAGGGGAGATGTCGTGCAGGGGTAACCCTACCAGGCGGTTGTTTTCTATAGCAGCGTGGATGGATCGGCTGATTCCTTCGACCATGATAATGAAAAGGAAGGAAGACAGGGGGTCGCCCTGTCTAATTCCTCTGGAAGGGGAAAAGGGCCTCGAAGTCACACCATTGACAAGGATAGAAAAAAAGGCTGAGGAGGTCAGGTTTAAAATCTAGGCTACCCAATCTTGATTGAAACCAAAAGCTAGAAGCATCTCTCACATAAACTCCTAGCTTAACTTGTCAAAGGCTTTAGAGAGGTCAAGCTTGAGTAGCATACCAGGGGTTTTTGTTTTCTGCAGGGAGTGAATTACCTCATGAGCTAGAATGATGCTGTCCAAGATTTTTCTGCCCTCGACGTAGCCCGATTGCTCCGGGGAGATGATCGCTGGTAAAATCTGCTTAAGCCTTCGGGGTATTACTTTCGTAAGAAGCTTATAGATGACATTGCACGGAGCAATAGGCCTGTAATGTCTAGGCCTGTGCGCCTGCCCCTCTTTGGGGATTAAGTTAATAAAAGTGGCATTGAGAGCCTTGAGGACTTGTCCTATGGCCCGAGAATCCTCTAGAATTTCCTAGACTTCTGTCCTGATCATCGGCCAACATTAATGGAAGAAGTCACTCGTAAAGCCGTTAGGCCCAGGGGCCTTTCCCTTGGGGGTGTCCTGGAGCGCTTGGTCTACCTCTTTGATGGTGAAGGGTCTAAGGAGAGCTGCGTTTTTCTCTTGGGTTACAAGGGTGGGCACATGCCTTGTAATCTTGTGGATAGCTTCATGTCTGTCTGAGATGGGTTTAGTGAGAAGATCTTGAAAATGAGCAATCAAGTTTGATTCTATATCAGCATGGTATTGGATGGTTTCCCCATCATCCGAGACAAGGTGTGTGATCTGGTTGGAGTGCCTTCTCTGGATAGCAGTTCGGTGGAAAAATTTGGTGTTGCGTTCCCCTTCCTTGAGCCATTGAATGCATGACTTTTGTTTCCACAATATCTCTTCTTGTCTCTTCCTTTCTTCAAGCTGTTGGTGCACTCTGAGTTCTTGGGTTTTGAGCTCTTCTGTTAGTCCTTGTTCTCTGATTTGGCTCTGTATCTCATTTTCTTTCTCTGATAACTGTTTCTGGGAATCGAAGATACTGCCAAAAGTGTGCTTGTTCCAGAGTTTAAGCGTTTGCTTAAGATTTTTCAGCTTTTGCTGGAACCTGTACATTTTGGATCCATACGGGATCTCTGCTTTTCTCCACCAATCTTGGATATTTGCTTGGAAGTCCGGATGATCAAGCAAGAACTGTTCAAATCTAAATGGTTTTTTTCCCGGAGTGGCAGGGACCTCCATCCAGAGTTGTATGGGCCAGTGATCCGATCCCGGGAGATTCAATATAGTGGATTCCATTGCCATGCCTTCCATCATAAGGGGTTCCGATATGAGGAAGCGATCTAATTTACAAGCAATTTGGTGCATTCCTGTTCGTCTGTTGGACCAAGTGTGAATGTCGTTGCTGGTTTCCAGGTCAATCAGCTGCAGATCATCTATTAGTTGGTTGAGTTGCTGGTTTCCAGGTCAATCAGCTGCAGATCATCTATTAGTTGGTTGAAGTCAGAGGAGTCCTGATCCAACCTTCTTGATCCTCCTTTTTTCTCTTTCAGGCTCAGGATGATGTTAAAGTCACCCCCAACAATCCATCGATTGTGCAGTGTGAGGCTGGCCACATAGCTCAGGCTCCGTAGGAAAGTCTATTTGTCCCTTGGAGTAGTTGGTCCGTAAACATTGGTTATATGCCGAGGCTTGTTTGATCTAATGAGCTTGTACTCTGCAATGATGGCCCATCTAGTGGCGTAAAGATTCTCCATTAGTACAGCATTAGTATTCCAGAGAATGGCTAAACCTCCAGCCATTCCTATAGCATCAGTCGAGACTGCCCCCCCCTGCCTCCAGCAATAGGGAAGTAGTCTATCAATATCTTCTGAGGTACTTTTTGTTTCTTGCAATAATACAACATCTG